>ONZH01003400.1:0-34623 GCA_900303285.1 Rhinella marina
TGAGATGGAAAGCCCCGATGCCTTGCCCAGAGGCATCGGGACTCCCATCTACGGAAGCCCAGGAGACCCAGCCACAGCACTGGGTTCTCCTAGGCAACGCGTCAGCGTCTCAACAGTGTGAGCACGCTGACAGTTGAATGCAGCACAATACAGATGTATTGTGCTGCATTCAATCAGGGATCAGACCCTGAAATGTTAAAGTTCCCTTACTGGACTGGACCTTTTTTACTGAAATGTAAAAAAAAAAGTTAAATAAAAGTGTTTTAATAAAAAAAATAAAAATAAAGTTTCAATAAAAAAAAAGCCCCTTCCCCATAAAGAAACACATAAAAATAGAAAAAAAAATAAAAAATATACATATTAGGGTATTGCCACGTCCGTAAAAACCTGCTTTATTAAAATATCACATGATCCAGCCCGCCCGGTCAACACCATAAAAACTAAAAAATAAAAACTGTCTAAAAAAAGTCATTTTTGTTCACATTTCATCACAAAAAATGTAATACCATGCGATCAAAAAAGCGTATGCCCCCAAAAATAGTACCAATCTAACCGTCATCTCATCCCGCAAAAAATGAGTCCCTACCCGAGACAATCACCCAAAAAATAAAAAAACTACAGCTCTCTGACTATGGAGACACTGAAACATGATTTTTTTTTGTTTCAAAAATGATATTATTGTGTAAAACTTAAAAAAATAAAAATAAGTATACATGTTAGGTATCGCCACGTCCGTAAAAACCTGCTCTACAAAAATATAGCATGATCTCTCCCCCCAGGTGAACACTGTAAAAGATAAAAAGTAAAAACTGTCTAAAAAAAGCCATTTTTTGTCACATTTCATCACAAAAAATGTAATACCAAGCGATCAAAAAAGCGTATGCCCCCAAAAATAGTGCCAATCTAATCGTCATCTCATCCCGCAAAAAATTAGCCCCTACCTGAGACAATCCCCCCAAAAATAAAAAAAACTACAGCTCTCTGACTATGGAGACACTGAAACATGATTTTTTTTGTTTCAAAATTATATTATTGTGTAAAACTTAAAAATAAAGATAAGTATACATGTTAGGTATCGCCACGTCCGTAAAAACCTGCTCTACAAAAATATAGCATGATCTCTCCCCTCAGGTGAACACTGTAAAATTAAAAAATAAAAAATAAAAACTGTCTAAAAAAAGCCATTTTTTGTCACATTTCATCACAAAAATTGTAATACCAAGCGATCAAAAAAGCGTATGCCCCCAAAAATAGTACCAATCTAATCGTCATCTCATCCCGCAAAAAATGAGCCCCTATATGAGACAATCGCCCAAAAATAAAAAAATTACAGCTCTCTGACTATGGAGACACTAAAATGTGATTTTTTTTTTTGTGCTTCAAAAATATTGTGTAAAACTTAAATAAATAAAAAAAGTATACATATCAGATATTGCTGTATCCGTAACGACCTGCTCTATAAAAATATCACACGATCTAACCTGTCAGATGAATGTTGTAAATAACAAGAAATAAAAACAATGCCAAAACTGCTTGCCTCACAAAAAGTGTAATATAGAGCTACCATAAATCATATGTACCCTAAAATAGCACTAACAAAACTGCCAACTTATCCCGTAGTTTCCAAAATGGGGTCAGTTTTTTGGAGTTTCCTACTCTAGGGGTGCATCAAATGTGACATGGCAACTTAAACTTTTTCCAGTGAAATCTGCCCTGGCGTTCCTTTCCTTCTGCGCCCTGCCGTGTGCCTGTACAGCAGTTTACGATGACAAATGGGGCATTTCTGTAAACTACAGAATCAGGGTAATAATTACTGAGTTTTGTTTGGCAGTTAACCCTTGCTTTATTCAGAATAAAATGATTCATATGGAAAATCTGTCAAAAAAGTTAAATTCGGAAATTTGGCTACATTTTCCTTTAATTTCTTGTGGAACACCTAAAGGGTTAAAAACATTTGTAAATCAGTTTTGAATACCTTGAGAGGTGTAGTTTCTAAAATGGGGTAATTTTTGGGTGGTTTCTATGATGGAAGCCTCACAAAGTGACTTCAAACCTGACTGGTCCTTAAAAAGTGGGTTTTGGAAATTTTGTGAAAAATTTCAAGATTTGCTTCTAAATTTCTAAGCCTTCTAACGTCCCAAAAAAATAAAATGTAATTTCAAAGTGATCCAAACCTGAAGTAGACACATGGGGAATGTAAAGTCATAACTATTTTTGGAGGCATTACTATGTATTTTAAAAGTAGAGAAATTGACATTTGGAAATTTGCTAATTTTTCTAAATTTTTGGTAAATTTGGTATTTTTTTTATAAATAAGAATGAAATATTTTGACTCAAATTTACACTGCCATGAAGTACAATATGTGACGAGAAAACAATCTCAGAATGGCCTGGATAAGTAAAAGCGTTCTAAAGTTATCACCACATAAAGTGAGACATGTCAGATTTGCTAAAAATGGCCTGGTCCTTAAGGTGAAAAATGGCAGGGTCCTTAAAGGGTTTCTGTCACCAGAAATCACCCTATTAAACCAAGTGTCATTTGCAATGAGCAAATGACACTTGATGACAGTAATGTTAGTCTCCTATTTCTCTGTCCAGCAGTTTAGACAAAAAATAGGTTTTTATAATATGCAAATGACCTCCCCTAGGTGCAGTAGGCGTGAACCTGCACCTAGGAGAGGCCGTAATAACGCCTCTTGCCACGCCTCCGTAGCGCTGATTGACAGGGCCGGGCAGCCAGCTCTTTCGCTCCCGGCCCTGTACGATCCCGAAATCCTGCGCCTGCGCCCTGCGGTAATAACATCTGCGCACACGCGCTGAGAGCCGGCGGCCGCCCGGGTCCCGGGCTCCTTGTGCGCGGATGTACTACGGCAGTGCGCAGGCGCGGGATTTCGGGATCGTACAGGGCCGGGATCCGAAAGAGCTGGCTGCCCGGCCCTGTCAATCAGCACTACGGAGGCGTGGTAAGAGGCGTTATTACGGCCTCTCCTAGGTGCAGGTTCACGCCTACTGCACCTAGGGGAGGTCATTTGCATATTATAAAACCTATTTTTTGTCTAAACTGCTGGACAGAGAAATATGAGACTAACATTACTGTCATCAAGTGTCATTTGCTCATTGCAAATGACACTTGGTTTAATAGGGTGATTTCTGGTGACAGAAACCCTTTAAGGGGTTAAGCTGAACTCAATAAAATAATCAAAAATGCTAAACAAACTGATATATTTAGCAATTTACACGTCATGGTGGTCTTCATCTTCATTTTTAACACATTAAATAAATAATGGCAATCAATATTTTTCCAATGGTCTTAGATAGCCTTTGTCACGTGATAACAATGGAACATATATCACTTGCTGATACCCAGTGTTGTATTTTAGTTTACCCTGCACTTCATACACTTTCATATTTTGTTTGCAAATGTACTCAGCTTTCTATATGTTACAGCCAAGGAAAACCTAAAAGTCATTGTAAGTCACTGTTCCCCTGCTTACCGCTGCCATTCTGGGCGTCGTGTTCAGCGGTGATCTCCTGCCTGTGTTTCCCGTTCACCGCTGCAGTCCTGGGCTCTGGCTGTGTAAGTGCTGTTGCTTTGTGATCCACTCCAGAGTTTCCATTCAGCCCTGGCTACAACATCCTTGTTCCTTGCATCACTCCCTCCGGGCCGGAGCAGGTTTGATCATGTGACCGTGTTAGGTCATGTGGTGTGATCAGGTGACCATGTTTGATCACGTGGCTGGATCATGTGACCTCGTTAACCAACCCTGGCCCTATTTAAGTGGCTCAGTCCTCTGCCCAGATGCCTCAGTGTCAAGGTCCTTGTCTTCCATTTGGTTGTACCTGTTCTTGCGTGTGTTCCTGTGTTCTGACCCTTGCTTTGTTATCGGACTTCGCTATCCGCCTGATCCCTGCCTGCATTGACTCTCTCGTTGCTGACCTGGATTGCCTGACCTGTTTCTGAGCCACCTGCCCCGACCTTTGCCTGTCTGACTACGCCTCTGCCTCATCCTTCGGTCCTGCATTGTCGCTCCTGGCTTCTGACCACCGCTGTACCTCTGGTACCTTTGCAGGTACTTCCTGGTCCACCCGGACCAGCTGCTTCGTGTTTCAACCCTCCTCAAGAGGTAGCAACCTGATGTTCCCCTCGGAAAGTCTATCCCCACCATCAGGGATATTGTGAAGATTGAGGGGTTTGACTTAGATAACGCCCCTAGAGGAGGTAGGGCGCGAGGCACAGTGGGTCCACACCTGATTCGTGACAGTCATTATCTCAGAAAATTAGAATATTATATTAGACCAACTATAATTTTTTTTTTAAACACAGAAATGTTGGACAAATGAAAAGTATGAACAGTAAATGCACTCAATACTTGCTTTGGGCTCCTTTTCCATGGATGACTGCATAAATGCGGCATGGTATCAGCCTATGGCACTGCAGAGGTGTTATGGAGGAGATCAGCCTGTGGCACTGCAGAGGTGTTATGGAGGAGATCAGCCTGTGGCACTGTAGAGGTGTTATGAAAGCCCAGGTTGCTTTGATAGCAGCCTTCAGCTCGTCTACATTGTTGGCTCTGGTATCTCTCATAGATTCTCTACGGGGTTAAGGTCAGGCCAGTTTGCTGGCAATCAAGCACAGTGATACTGTGGTTATTACACCAGGTATTGGTACATTTGGCAGTGTGGACAGGGGCCAAGTCCTGCTGGAAAATAAAAATTCCATCTCCAAAAAGCTTGTGGGCAGAGGGAAGCATGAAGTGCTGTAAAATTTCCTGGTAGACGGCTACATTGACTTTGGGTCTTGATAAAACATAGTGGACCTACACCAGCAGATGACATGGCTCCTCAAACCATCACTGATTGTGGAGACTTCACACTAGACCTCAAGTAGCTTGGATTGAGGCCTCTCCACTCTTCCTCCAGACTCTGGGACCTTGATTTACTTTCATCTGAGAACAGTCCAGTTCTTCTTCTCCTTGGCCCAGGTAAGACACTTCTGGGTTGTCTATTGGTCATGAGTGGCTTGACACATGGAATGCGACACTTGTAGCCCATGTCCTGGATATGTCTGTTTGTGGTGGAAGCACTGACTCCAGCAGCAGTCCACTCCTTGTGAATCTCACCCAAATTTAGGAAAGGTCTTTTCTTAACAATCCTATCAAGGCTGCGGTTCTCCCTGTTGCTTGTGCACCTTTTTCTATCACCCTTTTTCCTTCCACTTTCCATTAAACTGCTTTGATCCAGTGCTTTGTGAACATCCAGCTTCTTTAGCAATGACCTTTTGAGGCTTCCCCATGATTCCCCTACTGAACCACACTAAAGGACCTTTTTAAAGGCTTAGGAAGCCTTTGCAGGTGTTTTGGGTTATTTATTCTAATTTTCTGAGATAATGACTTTTGGGTTTTCCTTGGCTGTAAGCCGTAATCATCAACATTAACAGAAAGAAACACTTGAAAAAGTTCACTCTGTTTGTAATGACTCTATATAATATGTGTTTCACTTTTTGAACTGAATTACTGAAAAAAAACCTTAAAACCTTTTTGATTATATTCTAATTTATTGAGATGCACTTGTATATACTACAGAGAACAGTATACCATGTATATATACTACAACGGACAGTATACCATGTTAATATACTACAGAGGACAGTATACTGTGTGTGTGTATATATATATATATATATATATATATATATATACTACAAAGGGCAGTATACTGTACCAGTACATACTGAATGGTAAAGCACTGGGTAACTCTGACATGGAAAAGGACTTAGGAATTTTAGTGAACAGCAAACTAAGCTGCAGAAACCAGTGTCAGACAGCTGCTGCCAAGGCCAATAAGATAAAGGGTTGCATCAAAAGGGGCATAGATGGCTGTGATGAGAACATAGTCCTGCCACTTTACACATCACTAGTCAGACCACACATGGAGGACTGTGTACAGTTCTGGGCTCCTGTGAACAAGGCAGACATAGCAGAGCTGGAGAGGGTTCAGAGGAGGGCAACTAAAGTAATAACTGGAATGGGTGGACTACAGGACCCAGAAAGATTATCAAAATTAGGGTTATTCACTTTAGAAAAAAGACGACTAAAGAACAAAGTAAACCTAAATATTTTAACAAACAGGTCTTACAAAGGCAAGAAGAGGTCCTTGTTTGCCTTCAAGAAGAAGGTGGCAGGTTGTCTAACTTTCTTGCTGCCTAGTTAGAAACTTCCTTAGATGCCTTGGTCAATTCCATCATCCAAGAAGACTATACTCTAGAATTTATGTTATCCCTCAAGACTGATTTTTTTTAAATCTACAGTTCCAATCCAGTTCTAGTCAACCTTCTTCGCGAGTTTCTGAAGACGGGATCTCTGGAACATGTTCCTGCATCTTAGAGAGATTGAGGTGTCTACTCCTGGGTATTTTCTGTACCTAAACCTCTTAAATCAACCTCACTTACCTAAACACATTTACATAGGAACATACATAACATAGTTTATAAGGCCCAAAAAAAGCCCTCTGTCCATCCAGTTCTCCCTGTTATCCTACAAGTTGATCCAGAGGCAAAAAACCCCCACCAGGGACCTATCGCGTCCCAGGTTTAGTAGAATGCCGAGTGGTGTGGTGCGGCCTATATGTGTCAGTGTGCTCCTACCTGGATACAGCCGGATGCCAGGCTTAGGCTCTGAAGCAAATAAAGAGGATGAGTAATGGTGGGAGATGGAGAATAAATATTGAGTCCGGACCTTGGTAAACTTTAACCACAGCTTGAATAAACTTGATTACAGACCATATTCAGACTTTCTCTTGGTTCCAGCAGACATTGGCAGAAACTGGCAGTCAAACTTGGTAACTCTGCTTTCTCTCTTTCTCTGCTATGCTAAACTGTGCTTGAGTCTGGTTTCTGGACTTTTGGTCGGTTCTGGTATAATTGGATTGGGGTGTCTTCGACTGTTATCCCTCTCCTGACACTCAGTAAAGTAAATTAGCATGGAGTCCGTGTGCTCTACAAGCTGCTTCCCTTTGGTGGCTCCTGCTCCAGCTGAATAACACTTTCCTCTGGCTGCTATATCTTTCAGGTCTTTTCAGCTTCAATATGGAGTCTAGAACTGCAACCCCTCCCTTCTGGTAGGAAGTAGGACTGGTACACTTCTACCCAAAGGGGGGAGAATGGAATGGTAAGTTCCATTCCGTCTAAGGATAGCTCTGCAATATATGTGACCCAGGCATATTTCATGAACATAACAGTTGCATAACAATAATATCAATGCACACTTGTGAAGGACCTGGAAATAAATACAAGAATGACATTGGTGTTAGCAATAAAAGACAGAAGCGGAGTGAAAGAATAGTAACACCACTTCGGGTTGTTACAGAACCACAGAAATTCTCTGTGTTCTTAAGGAGGCAGCTATAGAGGATATCACCGTATAAAGGTGTCACGTACCGTCTGGTTATCGTGACACGTGTTCCATGTTGCTCATGTTTGTGCCCTGGTATTCTGGATTTGGTTATGCTGGTTGCCAGGGGCAACGTGTAAATTGGTGGTGTCTCGGTTGTTCTCCGTGACACGGCTTCCATGTTGCTCATGTTTGTGTCCTGGCATTCTGGCTGCGGTAGTAGGCCGTGGTTGCCAGGGGCAACGTGTAGTTTTGGTTGCTGGTATGTTCCCTGATTGCATACTTCCCTCCTTCCCTGTCTGGTTCTCATGGGGTTAACATATTGACCTGGGTGTGGTCACTAGGTGCTTTTATTCTGTTGTTGCTAGCCTGGTGGGTTAGTTGTGCTCCAGCCTCCGTTGGTGCTGGAGCTATGCACCTTTCCTGGGATTCCATCTGCCCAGTCCTTGTGGCCACTTAATATGTCATACTGTCACGACGCTACGGTGTGGGAGGGGAAACTCCACACCGAGCATACACCGATACACTACAGTGAGATGAAAACCGATCAGCAGGCAAGAAGCCAGTGGCAAGGAAAACCACTGAACCAAGTGCACCGGAAACCAAACCCAGAGGGCAGAAACCCAGTGAGCCCCGTTCTTCACAGAGCCCCAGATGGTAGGGATGCACTTATCGGGGCTCACTGGGTTTCTGCCCTCTGGGTTTGGTTTCCGGTGCACTTGGTTCAGTGGTTTTCCTTGCCACTGGCTTCTTGCCTGCTGATCGGTTTTCATCTCACTGTAGTGTATCGGTGTGCTCGGTGTGGAGTTCCCTCCCACACCGTAGCGTCGTGAACAGTATGACATATTAAGTGGCCACAAGGACTGGCAGATGGAATCCCAGAAAGGTGCATAGCTCCCAGCACCAACGGAGGCTGGAGCACAACTAACCCACCAGGCTAGCAACAACAGAATAAAAGCACCTAGTGACCACCACCCAGGTAAATATGTTAACCCCATGAGAACCAGACAGGGAAGGAGGGAAGTATGCAATCAGGGAACATACCAAGCAACCAAAACTACACGTTGCCCCTGGCAACCACGGCCTACTACCGCAGCCAGAATGCCAGGGACACAAACATGAGCAAACATGGAAGCCGTGTCACGGAGAACACGAGACACCACCAATTTACACGTTGCCCCTGGCAACCAGCATAACCAAATCCAGAATACCAGGGCACAAACATGAGCAACATGGAACACGTGTCACGATAACCAGACGGTACGTGACAAAAGGTGCGTTGGCAGATCCAGTGTCTTGTGAAGACTTAAAAGAAACTCCACCTTTGGGGACAATTTTGTCTTTATTCAACATATGGAATCCTTTTTTGTGTACAGAGCTGAGATGCTGTAGTAGCAGCCTGTGGATTTTCAGTATTTTCCATCATTTGGGGCTCCTGATCTCTGCTCCCTGACATTATAAACACTCATTATAGCTCAGTTCTTATCTTACTGATAAAAATGTGGCTTAAATAAGTGTTTATGACCTCTTAGTGTTTTAGAGATAGGGTTTATTAGATGTCTGGCACAAAGTGAAAGTACCAGTCACACAGTTGGAAAAACAGTTAACCATTTGTGACAGAATGGCTCAATATATTTTATAATGGCCAATTAAAAATATGATTTGTAGCCAAAAATTAATAAAATGCAATCATAAACAAAAATTGCCTCCAAATGTGTGCATAGCCTTTAAGTACCCAGTTTAAACTTTCTCTCTATGTCAAACTAGCCCCGAGCACTGAATTCAAGCCATTCAAGCAATACACATTTTTTTAAGACCTCCCCAAGTGGACCCCAACATGCCATCTTTAAAGATGTGTTATAATTATGCCATGATTTCACATTTCCACTGGATCTATATGAGTGTCGTCTTGTTGAAGTGTCATGTGCAGCTATAGAGGATCCAGGGGAAAAGGATGCTTCAGGGCCCAAACTCAGAGCCCACCTAGTAGGAAGACTAGAGAAAGATTTTAATATCAGGTCCTTAACATGTTGAAATATTTAACAAGCCAGTACTTATCTGAAAAAAACACCAACAAAAAAAATGGAAAAAAGCCAGATAGAAATGATGGATGATGCAAAACTCATCTTGCAGTTAGGTCTCTGGCAGATATGTACATGATTACAGTTGTGGTCTAATTAGACACTAGGTGTTGCAATAAGGGGTGTAAAAGTGCTTCCTTGCTGCCTTTATAAAAGCGCTCTCAGAGGCTACTTTTGGGTAGTGAAGTTCTTGATGGGATATCGTTGAATCCTAGACATGCTTCTACAACACACTCGAAGATATTTTTCTCAGTTGACAGACTTTGTGAAGCAGACAATCATTAGACTTAAAAGGATGATCATTTTGGCAAACTGCCCAGCATCTAGACCGTTCTCACCTAGATGTTAGACACAGTGGTTACATAAGGGCATGAACGCATGGGAAATGGGCTCCAAATGGCCCACACAAAACCACTGATAGAGAGGATTGTTTGATCCACCAACTAGCATGACCAGCTCCCACAGTTTCATTGTCCACCATCCAGAAACAGTTTGTACCTTCATTACACCCTGTCTCTGCCTGCACCATTTCTACTGATAGCTGTCACGACCTCTCGCTGACCCTGTTGTGCCTGGGGTCAGAAGGTCGCGCTCCGTCTCTCAAGGGATTGCTTCATGACCTAATGGTGAATGAGAATAGATTCCGGTCCAGGTTTTCCTACTTAGGTTTGCAATCCTTTTTGGCCCATTTTGGATTCTGTAGCTTTTCCTTTCAGCTGTTCTCTGTCAGCCACTCCCAGCTACTATCTATTCTCCCTTTCTGCTTCCCTTGTTGCCAGATATAGACCTTCCTTCCAGATCTTCTATTTTGACCTCAGGTGGACAACTGTAGCTGTGGAGCCGTTGGAACTGGAGCTGTTGGATCCCTGTTGTTACCCTAGGTGTCAGTGGTGAGGACTACTGCTCCCACCACCCTATTCACTACCTAGGGCTTATTTCAGGGTAAGCCAGGGACGAGGCACGTGATTGGCGTACAGGTTAGCAGCCCGTCGATGGACATCAGGGCAGCCAGGTGCTAGTGCCAGCTGAGCTAGGGGTCACCACTCCTCCCTCTCCCTAGTGGAAGGGTACTCCTCTTTCCTCCCCTCTGCACCACACGTCTGTTACTTGCCATTTCAGACGTGATATTAGCAGATGGAAATTTGGTGTTACAGCACCAATTATGTGTCCTGACATTGATAACCTGCCACCACCTTCTTTGTTTGAAGTAGTCATGAATGAGAAACCTGGACTAATATTGACTGGAACCGTATCATCTTTAGTGATGAATCCAGGTTATTTTTGGTGTAACAGAGGCAGCTGTACGTTGCTGTTCTCCTGCTTACCGCCAGGGTCCTGGGTGATGTGTTCAGCAGTGATCTGCTGCCTGTGCGTCCCCACTCACCGCTGCAGTCCTGGACCCTGCCCTTGCAGGTATTGTTTGTTCTGGGATCTGCTCCACAGTTTCCCTTCAGCCCTGGCCAAAGCATGCTTACTGCTTCTTACCTGTAGCATTTCCTTAAGGGCCGGCGCGCATCACTTCTTGTGCTTTATGGGTAAGATCATGTGACCTCACTGACCAATCCTAGCCCTCCTGCCAGGGGCAGATTGGCCATAGACCTTACAGGGAAATTTCCCGGTGGGCTGATGCCCAGGGGGCCATCCGGGTCCTCCTAAATGCCAGCAAGTGGAAGTTTTGGGGGATGTATTTTGTCCTGCTGGCAGTATTTTGTGATGGACTGTGGTATTTGGCTCTGTTGGGGTGGTATAATGTGCCACAATAAGATATTACTGGCCCTGCCTTCCATCAATTTGGACCCGACTACAAAATGGGGCCACTTTTAGTATTTTTTCCAGGGCCACTTTAAGTTCCCAGTCCGCCCTTGCCTCCTGCATGTATATAAGTGGCTCAGCTCCCTTCCCAGATGTCTGAGTGTCAAGGTCCTTGTGTCCTGCAAAGGTTGCTGATTTCTCTTCTTGTGTTTCTGTGTACCTGACTTGTGCTTGTGTTTCTGGACTCTGCTACCTGTTTGATCCCTGCCTACTTGCATAGACTCTCCTGTTGCTGACCCGGAATGGCTGACCTGTGCCACCTGCCCTGACCTTTTGCTTGTTTGACTTCGCCTTTGCCTCATCCTTCAGTCCTGCACTGTTGCTCCTGGCTTTGACTCTGCCTGCTGACTACGTCTGTACCTCTGGTACCTTGCTTAGGTACCACCTGGTCTGCCTGGACCATCTGCCTCATGTGCCAATCCTTCTCAAGAGGTAGCAACCTGGTGTTCCGCTCGGGAAAGCCTATCCCTGCCATCAGGGGTACTGTGAAGAACGAGGGGATCACTTAGGCATTGTCTTTAGAGGAGGTAGGACACGTGGCACAGTGGGTTCACACCCACTGGTTTGTAACATTTGGGATCCGATGATGGTTGGGTTTGACTATGGAAGCCTCATGGTGGGCACTTCAATCCTGCCTTTGTTGAGCAACACAATGCACCAGCTGCTGGTGTGATGATCTGGGAGCCATCCCTATGACAGTTGGTCACCCTTAGTAGTGATACGAGGGACACTAACAGCTCTACAATACGATATGACATCCTGCTGCCACATGTGTTGCTTCTTATGGCAGGGTTCCCGACTGGCATTCAGCATGTAACGCTCACCAAAACACATCAAGTGCTTTCCTGGAATGTCTCTACCAGATTGCAATACTTCCTTGGCCTGCCTGGTCGCCACATTAATCGCCTATCAATAGAGGTAAGCGACGTTTTCAAAAATTCGATATGGCAGCTTCGCCGAACTTCGACAAGTAACTTGATTCGTTATGAATTAATTAATCGTAAATCTCTATAAATCAGGTAGATTACCCAGACATACCCAGGCCAATATGCTTAAAAGTAACAGTGGCCTGTAATACTGAAGCACAGTAACTCTACAGCTAACAGAACGGATTAACTATGAACCTTGGTGCACTGCACACTTATGTACACAGCGATAAATTGTATCAAAGTCTCTAGTTCAACAGTCTTCAACACTCTCCAATATTGTCCTACACTTTTTGTTAATAGTTTGCAGCAACACTGTAGTGCATGAGCGTCTTGTCACGTCTCTCCCTATGCTCAGCTCACAGGAAAATGGCGGTGACCACACGAGATTAAGGTTTTATAGGTCTCTGCCTAGCTGTGACATCACAGGGGGGATGGTTTATGGCTTAGCTGGCTGCATGGCATCATGGGTGATCTTGCGTTCCCTGGCTTGTCTCTACACTTACTTTCACTTTCTAACATGTTCCTTACCACCAAAAGTGAGGAAATTTAGATTCATTTAGAATTGAATTTACCCCAAACTTCGGATGCATCGCTTTGCTCAACACTACATTTAGGGGACTAGCTGGGATGCCTTGGCAACCTAAGATTGTGCAGGATCTACAGGCCCAGATACATCACCTGTGGGCAAATGTGCCGCAGGATTCCATACAGAACCTGTATGCCTCCATTCCCAAGTGCATTTCATCTTGTAATAAGGCTAGCTTGTACCTTGTATCCAGGCTAGAGGTTGTATATCATCTTGTATCCAGGATAAAGGCCGTATTTCATCTAGTATCCAGACTTGAGGCAGTATTTCATCTTGTTTCGAGGCTGGAGGCCATACTTCATCTTTTTTCCAGGCTAGAGGCCGTATCTCATCTTGTATCCAAACTAGAGGCCGTATCTCATCTTATACTCAGGTTAGAGGCTGTGTCTCATCTTGTATCCAGGCTAGAGGCCGTATTTCATCTGGTATCCAGGCTAGAGGCCGTATCTCCTCTAGTGTGCAGGCTAGAGGCCGTATCTCATCTTGTATCCAGGCTAGAGGCTGTATTTTATCTTGTACTCAGGTAAGAGGCCGTATCTCACCTTGTATCCAGGCTAGAGGCCATATCTCACCTTGTATCCAGGCTAGAGGCCATATCTCACCTTGTATCCAGGCTAGAGGCCATATCTCACCTTGTATCCAGGCTAGAGGCCGTATCTCATCTTGTATCCAGGATAGAGGTCGTATCTCTTCTTGTATCCAGGCTGGAGGCTGTATCTCATCTTGTATTCAGGCTAGAGGCCGTATCTCATCTTGTATCCAGGCTGGAGGCTGTATCTCATCTTGTATTCAGGCTAGAGGCCGTATCTCTTCTTGTATCCAGGCTGGAGACATGTTTTCGCTAATAAACGTATTCATCTGATTTTAAAATTGTAATTACTTAAGGCCATTAAAAGTCATTAAAAAAATCATAAAATCAATGAAGTGATCAATTATCGAGTAGTGAGAACAATCGACCAATAAGCAATAATTATGCTAACAAGTTTGATGTTACTGCGATCGCTGATATGGACACCTAAATCATCATTCACCGAATCTAAAGGGATGACGTTGAATAACGATTCATTTGTCGCTCAGTCAAATCTATTATCTGCTCATGTAACGAGGCCTTTACAAATATCATTACAATCACAGAAAGTTTCGTTCCATGCCAACATATCCTTCTTGCTGCAGCCACTGGACAGTTCCTTTACATAGGAACCTTTCACCACTCAACTGATCTCCATCGGATGGATGTGCCGATCATCAGGGAAGCAGGTAAGTACAGTCATGGCCAAAAGTTTTGAGAATGATACAAATATTAATTTTTACAAAGTCTACTGCTTCAGTTTTTATAATGGCAATTTGCATACACTCCAGAATGTTATAAAGAGTGATCAGCTTTACAGCAATTACTTGCAAAGTCAATATTTGCCTAGAAAATGAACTTTATCCCCCAAAACACATTTCAACATCATTGCAGCCCTGCCTTAAAAGGACCAGCTAACATCGTTTCAGTGATTGCTCCATTAACACAGGTGTGGGTGTTGATGAGGACAGGGCTGGAGATCAATCTGTCATGATTAAGTAAGAATGACACCACTGGACACTTTAAAAGGAGGCTGGTGCTTGGCATCATTGTTTCTCTTCTGTTAACCATGGTTATCTCTAAAGAAACACGTGTAGTCATCATTGCACTGCACAAAAATGGCCTAACAGGGAAGAGTATCGCAGCTAGAAAGATTGCACCTCAGTCAACAATCTATCGCATCATCAAAAAGGCTCCAGGGCGCCCAAGAAAGACCAGCAAGCGCCAGGACCGTCTCTTAAAAGTGTTTCAGCTGCGGGATCGGGCTACCAGCAGTGCAGAGCTTGCTCAGGAATGGCAGCAGGCAGGTGTGAGTGCATCTGCACGCACTGTGAGGCGGAGACTCTTGGAGCAAGGCCTGGTCTCAAGGAGGGCAGCAAAGAAGCCACTTCTCTCCAGAAAAAACATCAGGGACAGACTGATATTTTGCAAAAGGTACAGGGAGTGGACTGCTGAGGACTGGGGGAAAGTCATTTTCTCTGATGAATCCCCTTTTCGATTGTTTGGGACATCTGGAAAACAGCTTATTCGGAGAAGACGAGGTGAGCGCTACCACCAGTCTTGTCTCATGCCAACTGTAAAGCATCCTGAAACCATTCATGTGTGGGGTTGCTTCTCAGCCAAGGGAATCGGCTCTCTCACAGTCTTGCCTAAAAACACAGCCATGAATAAAGAATGGTACCAGAATGTCCTCCGAGAGCAACTTCTCCCAACCGTCCAAGAGCAGTTTGGCGATCAACAATGCCTTTTCCAGCATGATGGAGCACCTTGCCATAAAGCAAAGGTGATAACTAAATGGCTCAGGGAACAAAACATAGAGATTTTGGGTCCATGGCCTGGAAACTCCCCAGATCTTAATCCCATTGAGAACTTGTGGTCAATCATCAAGAGATGGGTGGACAAACAAAAACCTACAAATTCTGACAAAATGCAAGCATTGATTGTGCAAGAATGGACGGCTATCAGTCAGGATTTGGTCCAGAAGTTGATTGAGAGCATGCCCGGGAGAATTGCAGAGGTCCTGAAGAAGAAGGGTCAACACTGCAAATATTGACTTGCTGCATTAACTCATTCTAACTGTCAATATAAGCTTTTGTTACTCATAATATGATTGTAATTATATTTCTGTATGTGATAAAAACATCTGACAAACACACAGAAAAACCAGAGGGCAGCAGATCATGTGAAAATAGAAGATTTGTGTCATTCTTAAAACTTTTGGCCATGATTGTATGTGTTGTTTTATGGAGCTGGGGGGGGGGGGGGGGCGCACAGGGAGGACACAACTACTGTGTGGTGGGCATAACTACTGTAAAGGGACAACGCAGCGCCCCCTGCTGGAGATTTCACAGGCAACTGTGTTCCGCAATGCTGAATCCTTGCCCCGGGTGCAGGAAAGCCTAACTACACCTCTGTGATAGGCTTTAACAGTCACCAAAAAAGCCAACACTTGGATATATGGTTGCAGGTCATATGGCCTTTGTCATTATAGAACACAATGCAAGTCACGTGCCACTGCAACTTAACTGAGTTTGACGATTTCTTGTTACAGCCAAGTCTCAGCTCTAAAAATAGCTGCAAAATAACAAGACTTCTGAGACTTGCTGTCACGCGATACATGTTGCAATGTAGCCAGTTATTGACCTGTCTCTGAATAACATGGGTGTAAAATTCTTTTTTAATCTTATAGTATTTTCTAGTATTTTTTTTTAGTATTAGTCCAAAAAAATGTATGATTTCTTTTGATCTGATGAGTTTTAGAATTTGATTTCCTTTCAAAACATTTTCAATATATAAAACATCAAAATGACTTCTATCCTGTGTGACTTATTTGATGCTTCTTAAATTTGGCTTTAGAAGTAAAACATTTCTCACACTCTGAGCAGAAAAATGTCTTCTCTCGTGTGTGACTTCTCTCATGTATAACAAGACATGACTTCTGGGAAAAACATTTCCCACATTCTGAACATGAATATGGCCTCTCTCCTGTGTGACTTCTCTCATGTTTCACCAGACCTGATTTATCTGTAAAACATTTCCCACATTCTGAACACGAATATGGCTTCTCTCCTGTGTGACATCTCTTATGTGTAACAAGACTTACTTTCTGAGTGAAACATTTCCCACATTCTGAACATGAATATGGCCTCTCTCCTGTATGATTTCTCTGATGTATAACGAGGCTTGATTTCTGTGTAAAACATTTCCCACATTCTGAACATGAATACGGCTTCTCTCCTGTGTGAACTCTCTCATGCATAACAAAATGTGATTTCTTTGTGAAGTACTTTCCGCATTCTAAACATGAGTATGGTTTCTCTCCTGAGTGAATTCTTCTGTGTGTTGAAATGTTTGGTCTTTTTCTGAACTCTTTACCACAGTAAAACCTTTTATCCACTTTCTGACCGAGACGTGCGGTAACAATCTGTGATTGGTCAGAAGGTTCATCATAATTAGAGAGATTATAAGGTAGGTTTGTACTGTGAAGTCCTGGATGTACATTAAAGGTAATGATATTTTCTCCTGAAGATTGTTGCTTGATATCTTCATCTTCTACTTTATAATTTAGTGATAATACGGCATTTCCATTACAGTGTTTACTGGGATTTTCTGTGAAGATAAAAATTAGAGTTTGTGATTTGTTTTAAACTAAAGAGTAGACAAATCCATAACATTCTTATTAAACTGGAAGTGGATTCAGCAGAAACTAGAGGTACAAGTCACTGACTTTGGTTCAAACAACTGGACCAAAAATGGATTCCAGCCTAATACAGCTTTGTATAACACTCTGCAGTCCAGGATTCTGGTCTACATCTGGTCACCACTTGCCTTCTCAAAATATATTTGGCCCTTCAATACTAAATGGGCATCGCATTAAGGGTACATTCACACAACCATATTTATGGGTCTGAATCAGGTCTGCAAACATTTTTTTTTAGAAAGGATTTCGACTAGTGTTGATCGAGCACCATAGTGCTCGGGTGCTCTGGTCGAACACTAGCTGATGCTCGAGTGCTCTACTGAGCAAAATGGAAGTCAATGGGAGAATCAGAGCACTAAACCAGGCTCCCCCTGCTCTGAAGAGGGGGGATTGTCTGGTTCATAGAGAAAGGTGAGAAAATGGTGGAAACACCACAGAAATGGTTTGGGAACAGCATGGGGAGGATGTCTGGATGCATCTTGGACTCCAAAGTCGCTGCTGGGAAAGATGTTGTCCGAGTATTACGCCACTTTTACGGAATGACAAGAATACGCTCCAAACCGAGGATAAAATCGATTTTAGAGGAAAAATTGTTAGGAAATTACACTGAATGTCACAGGTATTTAGGATGTTCAAACGTTATACAGCAGGCACTGTACAGGGGGAGTTTAGGTCAGGAAAACTTGCGCAATTTATGCCCCCCCCCCTTCCTAAGAAAAAAAAAAAAAATATTGCAGTCAGATAATAAAAATAATCCTTAAAAGAACTTTTGGGTCTTTTAAACCGAAAAACTAGCCCTGCCTAGCCAATTTCTATCCCTACACTATCTGACGCAGCTGCATCAGGATGTTCTGTGGGGACAGGAAGTAGAAGAAGAAGGAAGAGGAGGCAGCGCGGCCAGCATGGAGTCCCATGGGAGAGACACAAGGAGGCACACTAAGGACGCAGGTAACACTGCCACATGATCTACACTGCTGGGGTGTAGCAGGGGAAGAGTCAGGGCAGGAGGTGGGAGGGGCCAGGGTTGGGTACTGGGCGAAGTTAGGGGGCCCAATTCAGAGTCTTGCTAAGAGGCCCAATAATTTCTATGTACGCCCCTGATAAGGAGAACACCTCATGATGTGATCGGGACATCTCCAATCAAAGAGCAGCGCAGCAGCCGGTGATCAGATTCTCCTCCTGCCCTGAAGGCACCAAGGACAGAATCTGATGTCACTTTCTCCATTCCTGATTCCATACCTGTGGTGACATCTCCTGGAATGTCCTCCTCCACCTCACTCTTACACGGGGGATCGCCCATCATCCTCTCTTCTTCATCCTCCACTTTAATATCAGTCAGATCTTCTCCCTGATTTGTCATCTGTAACAATTCAGTACAATACAGCAGACAGGTGGGAAATCTAACAGATCCACATAAGAGACCCCCACAATCTATGACCCCCCTATATAGATGTGTATAGGGCTCAGCTCCATCTACCTGAGGGTTCTCTGGGACCTTCTCCTCTGGACAGTCCTGGGAATACAGAGGACGGGGACATCTCCTCCTGGATCCATCTGTGGAGAATACATGGCCTCCATTACATGTCACTGCACACAGGTGTATACACTGCACATGACGGCTCTTACCTTGTGATATAAGAGGCTGGTGCTCCTCCATTACATGTCACTGCACACAGGTGTATACACTGCACATGACGGCTCTTACCTTGTGATATAAGAGGCTGGTGCTCCTCCATTACATGTCACTGCACACACGTGTATACACTGCACATGACGGCTCTTACCTTGTGCTATAAGAGGCTGGTGCTCCTCCATTACATGTCACTGCACACACGTGTATACACTGCACATGACGGCTCTTACCTTGTGATATAAGAGGCTGGTGCTCCTCCATTACATATCACTGCACACACGTGTATACACTGCACATGACGGCTCTTACCTTGTGATATAAGAGGCTGGTGCTCCTCCATTACATATCACTGCACACACGTGTATACACTGCACATGACGGCTCTTACCTTGTGATATAAGAGGCTGGTGCTCCTCCATTACATGTCACTGCACACACGTGTATACACTGCTCATGACGGCTCTTACCTTGTGATATAAGAGGCTGGGGCTCCTCCATCATGGCCTCCTTGTACAGATCCTTGTGTCCTTCTATATACTCCCACTCCTCCATGGAGAAATAGACAGTGACATCCTGACACCTTATAGGAACCTGACAACACAATGACACCGTCATCACCCAGACCCCTCCAGTGCTGTTACTGGAGAATTTCCCAGCATTCCCAGCAGTGTCACCTCTCCAGTCAGCAGCTCCATCATCTTGTGGGTGAGTTCTAGGATCTTCTGCTCATGTATCAGGGGGTGAGGCTCTGTGATGGGGTGAGGGGTCCTGCTCCGCCCTCCTGACTCCTGGAGATGGATGATGGGAGTCACACAGTCCCCCGATGTCTTCTTCACTATTGTGTACTCCTGTGGATGGAGAGAGACACTTAGGGAATAAACCCTTCAGGGGCCATGTGCTCTCCTCCGGCCCTTTCCTCCTGGGTACAACGTGCCTACTTACCTTCTCATGGCTCCTACAACATGACTATTGGTCACTGGTCACATGACACATCACTCACCATATTGGGGGCTGATCTTCAGGTTCTCCATCACTTGGAAGGTCTGGAGGCCGTTCTACAGGACCCTGGACTCTTCCTATCACTTCCTATGATGGATTCTCCTTCCCGATG
The DNA here is from genome assembly GCA_900303285.1 of Rhinella marina. Classification (NCBI taxonomy): domain Eukaryota; kingdom Metazoa; phylum Chordata; class Amphibia; order Anura; family Bufonidae; genus Rhinella; species Rhinella marina. The sequence goes on from ONZH01003400.1 coordinate 19,809, forward strand.
TCTGACTTGTTACAGAATACAATAAAGAGGAGAGAAATCTAGAAAAGTTTACCTCTCCGCTCAGCAGGGAGATGATCTCCAAGGTGAGGTCTAATATTCTTCTGCTGATCTCCTTCCTGTCCATCCTTGGTGGTCATTCAGGAGAAGAGGAGATAACTGGAGGAGCTGGAGGCTTCTAGTACTGCAGGCGTCTTTATGAGAAGAGGAGAGGAAATCATCCAGGGGACAAGACCAGATGTCACCTCCAGAACCGCACTTCCTGAGCCTGGAGGGGCCCCGCTTCTCAGAGCCCCCACCACATGGATTCCAGGGGCCCCATCATGGAGATTTCTGGTGGCTCCACAGGAGATAAATGTCTGATAGATGCAGGTCCCACCTCTGGGCTGTGCTCAGCTCCTCACCACTCTGTCTACTCACAGCTCATCTTACCTTATCTTCAGTAAGAGAGGATAGGAGATGGTAAAGGACCTGTGATTACGTCACCGTCATTTGATAAGTGCCTCAATGGCCGAGTCCCTCCGCCACATGCACTGATTACATAAAAGTAACCTCATCAGAGATTCTTCACCACTTGTTATCCACTCTACTGATAAGCCCCCCCTACAGCACAGATCACATGACAGTGATGTCATCACAGTTTTTTTTCTCTTTTCTCATCTCCTTTCCACTGACCCCGCCCCCTGCACTGATCACATGACGGTGATGTCACCCCAGGTCCTTTAGCTCTGGCAGTGCAGCAGATACTGGACAGGTCCTGGTCGGTAGTCAGGGCTCTTGTTCTCTCTGGTATCAGCCATTCCTCCAGCCTGCAGGTAAGATGAGCTGTGAGGAGACAGTGTGGTGGAGAGCTCAGACATGTCACCTCTGGAGATTCTCCTCCATTACATACAAGGAATCCTTCTCCGCTCCTCTGCTTATCTGGTCTTGTCCCCTGGATGATTTCCTCTCCTCTTCTCATAAAGGCGCCTGCAGTACTAGAAGCCTCCAGCTCCTCCAGTTCTCTCCTCTTCTCCTGAATGATCACCAAGGATGGACAGGAAGGAGATCAGCAGAAGAATATTAGACCTCACCTTGGAGATCATCTCCCTGCTGAGCGGAGAGGTAAACTTTTCTAGATTTCTCTCCTCTTTATTGTATTCTGTAACAAGTCAGACATCAGGAAGGAGAATCCATCATAGGAAGTGATAGGAAGAGTCCAGGGTCCTGTAGAACGGCCTCCAGACCTTCCAAGTGATATGGAGAACCTGAAGATCAGCCCCCAATATGGTGAGTGATGTGTCATGTGACCAGTGACCAATAGTCATGTTGTAGGAGCCATGAGGAGGTAAGTAGGCACGTTGTACCCAGGAGGAAAGGGCCGGAGGAGAGCACATGGCCCCTGAAGGGTTTATTCCCTAAGTGTCTCTCTCCATCCACAGGAGTACACAATAGTGAAGAAGACATCGGGGGACTGTGTGACTCCCATCATCCATCTCCAGGAGTCAGGAGGGCGGAGCAGGACCCCTCACCCCATCACAGAGCCTCACCCCCTGATACATGAGCAGAAGATCCTAGAACTCACCCACAAGATGATGGAGCTGCTGACTGGAGAGGTGACACTGCTGGGAATGCTGGGAAATTCTCCAGTAACAGCACTGGAGGGGTCTGGGTGATGACGGTGTCATTGTGTTGTCAGGTTCCTATAAGGTGTCAGGATGTCACTGTCTATTTCTCCATGGAGGAGTGGGAGTATATAGAAGGACACAAGGATCTGTACGAGGAGGCCATGATGGAGGAGCCCCAGCCTCTTATATCACAGGGTAAGAGCCGTCATGTGCAGTGTATACACGTGTGTGCAGTGACATGTAATGGAGGAGCACCAGCCTCTTATATCACAAGGTAAGAGCCGTCATGTGCAGTGTATACACGTGTGTGCAGTGATATGTAATGGAGGAGCCCCAGCCTCTTATATCACAAGGTAAGAGCCGTCATGTGCAGTGTATACACGTGTGTGCAGTGACATGTAATGGAGGAGCACCAGCCTCTTATATCACAAGGTAAGAGCCGTCATGTGCAGTGTATACACGTGTGTGCAGTGATATGTAATGGAGGAGCCCCAGCCTCTTATATCACAAGGTAAGAGCCGTGATGTGCAGTGTATACACGTGTGTGCAGTGACATGTAATGGAGGAGCACCAGCCTCTTATATCACAAGGTAAGAGCCGTCATGTGCAGTGTATACACGTGTGTGCAGTGACATGTAATGGAGGAGCACCAGCCTCTTATATCACAAGGTAAGAGCCGTCATGTGCAGTGTATACACGTGTGTGCAGTGACATGTAATGGAGGAGCACCAGTCTCTTATATCACAAGGTAAGAGCCGTCATGTGCAGTGTATACACGTGTGTGTAGTGACATGTAATGGAGGAGCCCCAGCCTCTTATATCACAGGGTAAGAGCCGTCATGTGCAGTGTATACACGTGTGTGCAGTGACATGTAATGGAGGAGCCCCAGCCTCTTATATCACAAGGTAAGATCCGTCATGTGCAGTGTATACACGTGTGTGCAGTGACATGTAATGGAGGAGCACCAGCCTCTTATATCACAGGGTAAGAGCCGTCATGTGCAGTGTATACACGTGTGTGCAGTGACATGTAATGGAGGAGCACCAGCCTCTTATATCACAAGGTAAGAGCCGTCATGTGCAGTGTATACACGTGTGTGCAGTGACATGTAATGGAGGAGCCCCAGCCTCTTATATCACAAGGTAAGAGCTGTCATGTGCAGTGTATACACGTGTGTGCAGTGACATGTAATGGAGGAGCACCAGCCTCTTATATCACAAGGTAAGAGCTGTCATGTGCAGTGTATACACGTGTGTGCAGTGACATGTAATGGAGGAGCACCAGCCTCTTATATCACAAGGTAAGAGCCGTCATGTGCAGTGTATACACGTGTGTGCAGTGATATGTAATGGAGGAGCACCAGCCTCTTATATCACAAGGTAAGAGCCGTCATGTGCAGTGTATACACGTGTGTGCAGTGACATGTAATGGAGGCCATGTATTCTCCACAGATGGATCCAGGAGGAGATGTCCCCGTCCTCTGTATTCCCAGGACTGTCCAGAGGAGAAGGTCCCAGAGAACCCTCAGGTAGATGGAGCTGAGCCCTATACACATCTATATAGGGGGGTCATAGATTGTGGGGGTCTCTTATGTGGATCTGTTAGATTTCCCACCTGTCTGCTGTATTGTACTGAATTGTTACAGATGACAAATCAGGGAGAAGATGTGACTGATATTAAAGTGGAGGATGAAGAAGAGAGGATGATGGGCGATCCCCCGTGTAAGAGTGAGGTGGAGGAGGACATTCCAGGAGATGTCACCACCACAGGTAAGGGGTAAACTTCTGGATAGACTGGGTCATATATGCCTCTGCAGCCAATGACTGGCCTCAGTGGTTCTGTGTCACCAGGGCCATATCTCCACAGGCCCCTTTTTATAGTTAATGAGGCAGAACGGCATCCATGCAGCTTTCAGCAATGTTGGATACAGAGCTATCCAGCAGGCTGTTCCCTGGCAGATCTAACACTAGTGTGCAACTAGCCTTATAACTAGCCTCCTTCCTGCTCGATCAACTTCCAGCTGACTACGAATGTTAGAAGTTTGTCTACTCTGTAGTTTAGAAAAAAATCACAAATTTCAATTTTTATCTCAACAGAAAATCCCTGTAAGAATTCTGAGGAAAACTTCATGTTATCTCTAGATTATAAAGTGGAAGATGAAGACAACATACAAAGCCATATTACCTTTAATGTACACCCAGGACTTCACAGTACAGATCTGTCATATAATCCTCCTAATCATGAGGAACCGTCTCCTGTCCAATCAACGATTGTTACCCTAAATGCAGGTCAGAAAAGAGGTGAAAGGTTTCAGTGTGGTAAACAGTTCACTAAAAGCCCAAGTCTTTCTACACACAAAAGAATTCACACAGGAGAGAAGCCGTTTTCATGTTCCCATTGTGAGAAATGTTTTACACGGAAATCAATTCTTGTTGCACATGTGAGAATTCACACAGGAGAGAAGCCATATTCATGTTCAGAATGTGGGAAATGGTTTACACGAAAATCAGATCTTGTTACCCACAAGAGAGGTCACACAGGAGAGAAACCATATTCATGTTCAGAATGTGGGAAATGTTTTACATGGAAATCAAATCTTATTTCACATGAGAGAAGTCATGCAGGAGAGAAGCCGTTTTCATGTTCAGAATGTGGAAAATGTTTTACACAGAAATCAAATCTTATTTCACATGAGAGAAGTCATGCAGGAGAGAAGCCGTTTTCATGTTCAGAATGTGGGAAATGTTTTACACACAGATCACATCTTGTTAGACATGAGAGAATTCACACAGGAGAGAAACCTTATTCATGTTCAGAATGTGGAAAATGTTTTACACATAAATCAGATCTTGCTAAACATCAGAGATTTCATACAGGAGAGAAACCTTATTCATGTTCAGAATGTGGGAAACGTTTTGCACAAAAATCAGATCTTGTTGCACATGAGAGAATTCACACAGGAGAGAAACTTTATTCATGTTCAGAATGTGGGAAATGTTTTACACAAAAATCAAATCTTCTTACACATGTGAGATTTCACACAGGAGAGAAGCCATATTCATGTTCAGAATGTGAGAAAAGCTTTACACATAAATCAGATCTTGTTATACATAAGAGAAGTCACACAGGAGAGAAGCCATATTCATGTTCCATGTGTGGGAAATGCTTTACACATAAATCACATCTTGTTAGACATGAGAGAATTCACACAGGAGAGAAACCATTTTTACATATTTAACATATTGAATTATTCATGGACTTCCAACAAAAAGCAGCAGTGATTCTTTAGCCCGGATTTTCCAACCAAATATATTTTTTAAGTTAGACTAAGATCCATGGAGGAAATGTATTGTGGATATAAGGAAGAGAAGAAGAGCCTTGTTTACCTCCAGAGCAGTGAAGATGAACTGTCCCCATGAATCTTGCTTCTTATCTCTGTATTCACACCTCCACCCACACTGCGGGAGAGTCCAGAGTGACATGGGGAGAAGTAACGACGCTCCATGTAATAGTTTTATAACGTATGTGGACATATTAATATTTCATCTTCATCCAAACAGTATTTACAGATAAAATAAACTCTTCTATTTGCTCCACGACATCGTCACCATTGTCACTGACAGACATTGTCTTCTTGGCTCATATTCTACTTCCTCCTCGCGCTGTGACCTTCATTGCTCTCCTACAGACTAACCCTCCTGTGTGGAGACAGTGATATTGGTGACATGATGACTATATCACTGATTTATCTGACCGGGTGATCTGTGATAATTAACCCCATATGTACATTCCTGCGGTTTAATGGTAAACCTATCTAGATACTGGAGCTGAGGGATATATCGGTGGTGGGAATCACTGGTGATGTCACATCTGTTAATTAACCCCTGAATAATGGGAACATGAAGTCAGTGACCAAGTGATGCTCATATATGTGTTTCATATGTATCCTCCTCCTTCTTTATTACCTGCAGATCATGAATGGAGACATGTTGATGAATTATTAGTATTTTCTATGTCTCAGGTAAGTACTGGCCGGTATGTCGCCCTCTCATTCGGGCTCACTTGTTGAATAATGAATATACCACATCTATTTTTCTAATGTAGTTTCTGAATATTTTATTAGACTTTCTCAGTATAACACGGGATAAAATATTATTATTAGCTTCCCTGATCTCAGAGCGGGGGAGCCGTTTATCGCAGCTCTGCCGGGGAGACACTGCTTAAATGCTATGGTAGCAATTGACCATGAGGGGAGACATGTCTTTTATCACCGTAAAGCCCCATAATGTCTGTTGTGTAAAGCTTTGATTCTTTAAAGACTCAACATCTGCCGTACATACATGGTGGAGGTCAGCAAGGGTTTAAGGAAGCTACTAATGTCAAATCACAGAGAAAGGTGCAGTGCGGCGGTAATGCAATTGATAATATATGGCTAAACCCTCACGCCGAGGTTAAAATGAGACTTTTATCAATTGGATTTACTGTGGCAGTGCACCTTTTTCCGTGATTTGTTTGATTAGTGTGTCACATCCACACAATTGTTATCTGGTGTAGGATGTCTTTGTGGTACATGTGGTCCGCTGCAGGCATCCTCCATTGTATGCATTCATGCTGGGGATTACTGTTAGCAACGGATCAGAATTGCTCCCCCGGTTTGATATGCACAACAGCAGATGGGGTTTGGAGCATCTCTCTGCCATTTTAGACCACGTTTTTTTTTTCCGTGATGAAGTTACTAATGTGTAAAGTAGGAGCTCTCAGTGTGTGCATCCCCTCGCTGCCATAGCCAGGCCCCAATATAAGTAGAAGAAGTGGAGCAGCACTCACTTTTTGATGCTAATAAATCTTCACTTTATTGCTATGAATAAAATACAGGCAGTTGCGACGCGTTTTGGCTAAATGACCTTTTTGAAATAAGAATGGTAGAAGAGTCACAATGCCATTGAAAAGTTCCCAAAGCCCGTGGCCTTTGTAAGAAGCCATTTCGAAGGGTGAAGCAAATAATTGTAAGTGATCCTGAAACAAGGCTATTGTTTTGCTTTATCTTTAGTGAAAGCATTATAGATGGTAATGTCAACACAACAGGGCGTGGACACCTGTGACTGCTTCTAGAGCAGGGATCAGCAACCTCTGGCACTCCAGGTGTTCTGAAACTACAACTGCCAGAATCCTCTGGGAGTTACAAGAACAGGCGAATAAGAGTTGTACAGTCAGAATTTGATGTATTTTTCTAATTTACCACTAGTGGCCGCTGTTTCACTCACTTTGAACTATTGTGTTGCACTTCTACTCTTCACCACTGGAGGCTGATGTGTTTTGCCCTTAACAAAGATGGCCGATGTGTGCTGAGTGGAAGCCATCTTGTTTCCTGTTTGGGCCTACTTATACCCATGAGGCTATTCAATCATTGTTAGAGTATTGTGACTTGTCCCAGAATTTGAAAACCAAACATCTCATAATGTGCAAGTATTTGGACAAGAAACGCAGGATTTACAAAACCTGGTGGCTCAACATGCAGAGCAAATACAGGAACTTCAAAACCACACAATGGTTCCAGCTTCTTCATCCACCTTTCAGGTTTGGTGGGGACTGTGATAAGCACAGTGGATTCATTAATCAATGTAAGCTATATTTTGGTGCTCACCCTTCTCACTTCAGACAGATGTAAGGTGCTGTGTATCATTATGCTTCTCACACATAAGGCTGTAGCCTGGGCGAATCCCCTTATTGAGACCAATGATGCCCGCCTTGATGATTTGGAAGCCTTCCTTGCAGCTATGAGCCAAGTAGTCGATGATCCTAATCGATGTGCAACAGCAGAAGCAACATTATTGGCTTTACGTCAGGGCAGACGCTCGGTTGCCGAATATGCCACAGAATTCAGAAGGTGGGTCATTGATGCTCAATGGAAAAATGCTGCAAAATGAACATTTTTCAAGAATGGACTATCTAATGCACTTAAAGATGAATTAGCTTGTGCTGACGCTCTCACAGATTTTGATGATTTTGTACATCATTGTGTTCGTATTGATCTTCGACTGTCTGAGCGTAGGCAAGAAAAGTGACGTTCTACATGGCTTCGTAATAATCGGTACTTATCTGATCCACCCTCCACCTCTAGAGACTCTGAAACCAAGAAATACACTGAATCTGATGCTGAACCTATGCAGATTGACAGCATACAAGAACGTGAAAGTGCCGATAGAAGGGAACGCAGACTCCGGGAGAATCGATGCTGTGATTGTGCGGCACGAGTCAGTGGTGGTTATAGCAGATCCCGACCTATCTGAGGATGATTCAGTTTCTTCTGGACCGATGCCACCAGTAAATGCAGTCAATCGGTAGCACCTAATATTAACCCTTTCAGTACCGGCGGTTTTTTCAGTTTTGCGTTTTCATTTTTCTTCCCTATTTTCTATGAGCCCTAACCTTTTTATATTTTTGTTCACATAGCTGTATGGGGGCTTATTTTTTGCGAGACAAGTTGTACTTTCTAATGCCGTCATTAATTATGGCATAAAATGTAGTGGGAAGCGGTAAAAAAAATTTCTAATGGCGGGGGGGAATTGGAAGAAAAACACAATTCCTCCACCGTTTTACAGGTTTTGTTCCCACGGCGTTCCGTTTTGGTCCGCAAAACTGACCCATGCCCTTTGTTCTCTGGGTCAGTACGATTACAACGATACCCCATATGTTTAGGTTTGTTATGTTTATATAGTGTAAAAATACATTTAAACTTTGAAAAAAAAAATTCTTTTTCTTACAGCGTCATATTCTGAGCCCAATAACTTTTTTTAGTTACATCCACTGAGCTGTTTTTGCGGGACAATCCATAGTTTTTATTGATACCATTTTGGAGTGTGTGTGACTTTTTGATCACATTTTATTACATTTTTTTGGGTAAGAGAAGTAGCGAAAAAATGGTAAATCGGCCATTTAGACCCTTTTTTCCGTCAAGAAATTCGCCGTATTGGAAACATTTTTTTATATTTTAAAAGTATGGGCGTTTTCGGTCGCGGTGATACCCATGATGTTTATATTTATTGTTATTTAGGTATTTATTTTTTAATTATACGGAAAGGGGGGTGATTTAAACTTTTATATTTTTTTATATATATTTTTTAATTTTTTGTGATTATTTTAATGCTCATTTTTGAGCATATAGACAATGTTTTTTAATTTTTCATTTTGAGCAATCAGGGGTTCTTAAAACTCCATTTAAAGTCCATTTGCTCATTTCTTATGCAGGCCTGCCATCTGGTGGGCAAAAAAAAATTGCAGATTGAAAGCTGTAAACCTCCATCAGCGAGCTTTCAGATTGAGTGCAGACAACCCGATTGACCACACGGGACGTCTGCACAACACCGCATGCTTCCGGGTTTAGTGCAATTAGATGCCGTGATCTTGCTTGATCATGGCATCTAATGCCTTTTTTTTTACCGCGATCGGCATTATTACCGATTGCGGTAAGTAAGCGGCAGGTCTCTGCTGTTTAAAACAGCAGAGACTTGCCGGCCATGACGTCCACTGCACGTGGGAGCGGGCGTCATGTTCCTGCATTGCTCCAGCGCCGTACATGTATGGCGCTGGTACTGAGAGGGTTAAGAAAGAAAGCATAGACTCTCATTGCTCCAAGTTTCACTCTGGCTCACAGCGGATATCTACCTCTACCATGGTGGACTCTGGAGCAAAGGGAAATGGACATTACTTTTTTGCTAATAAGCATGAAGTGAAGATCCAGGGGAGATTATCACCGCTGAACTCAGGGCCAATTGATCAAGAGACTGAACCCTTGGACATAACTATGGAACCTAATCACCAAGAGGTTTTATCTTTCTTGTTAATTTTATCACCACATTTCCCAATCATCTTGGGATTACCATGGTTACAAGCTCAGAACCCTCAGATCAACTGGGAAACCAAAGTAGTGTCTTTCCCGCCAGAGGTTCACTCAGAACAGACTTTATCTAATCAATCCCATGTGGATGGTACCGAGGACCTGGAAACATCCCCTAAACTGCCGTCTATGTATATATATATATATGAAGAATTTGCTGATGTTGGTGATAAAAAGAATGTGGACAAGTTGCCCCCACATCGACCTTATGACTGTCCCATTGAGCTGTTGCCGGGAGCAGCTATTCCCTTTGGAAGCATATATCCATTGGCGGAACCTGAACTGAAAGCACTAAAAATGATCTGCTGGAAGAGATAAGGGCAGAATATGAGACTGATCCAGTTCTGAATCCACCAGATGATGTATACCTTATATTTCAATATAAAATGAATCCATGACTCCATACTAACAGGTCACAAGAACATTCAGAAGACAACAGAACTCCTGTCTCGCTTCTTCCGGTGGCCCAATTATCAGGAGGATGTGGAGAAATATGTCTCTTCTTGTAAGACTTGTGCCATGACTAAAGCTCCTCGTACTTCACCAGTGGGACTTTTGCAGCCTCTGTCATTCCCGTCCCGTCCTTGGGGGTCTGTATCTATGGACTTTATTGTTGATTTGCCTGCCTCTAAAGGGAAAGATTCCATCCTAGTTGTGGTTGATGGACTGACAGAAGCAGCTTACTTTATTCCATGTTCTGGTCTCCCTTCTGCCAAAGAGACTGCTGACCTCATGGTTCAAGATGTCTTTTGTCTCCACGGAGAACCAGATGAAGTTGTCTCTGATCACGGGGTACAATTTACATCTAAATTCTGGAAGAATTATTGCAAAACACTTTACATTGATGTTAATTTGTCATCTGTATTTCATCCCCAATCAAATGGTCAGACTGAGCGCACAAACCAAACCTTGGAGCAGTATCTGCGATGCTACATTTGGGTCGATTTATTTCCAATGGCAGAATTTTCATACAATTATACTCAGAATGCTTCCACAAAACAAACACCATTTTTTGCCAATTTGTGTTACCATCCGAGTATCCTCCCTAATTCTCCCAGAGACTCTCCCATTCCTGCAGCCAATGACAGAATTCATTCTCTCCAACAGAATCTGGAGATGTTAAGGGAAACATTAAAGATTGCCCAGGAGAGATATAAGGAAACAGCAGATAAATCCCGCAGCCCTACTACAACGTGGTGGATGAGGTATGGCTTTCTACAAAGAATTTAAAACTTCATGTACCTTCAGCAAATCTAGGTCAAAAATATATTGGGCCTTTCAAAGTTATTGGACAAATAAATGCAGTAGCTTTTCGGCTAAAAATTCAAAAGCCAAGCATCGTCCAGAGGTCGCTGCTGAAGGCGGGAATAATGTCAGAAACCTTTGTACTTTCCTAATTTACCACTAGTGGCCGCTGTTTCACTCACTATTGGGTGGCACTTCTACTCTTCACCACTGGAGGCTGCTGTGTTTGTTCCAGGATTTGCCCTTAACAAAGATGGCCGATGTGTGCTGAGTGGAAGCCATTTTGTTTCCTTATACCCATGTGGCAATTCAATCATTGCTCAAGTTTCCTTATACCCATGTGGCAATTCAAAGCTGCTCGTCTTCATACAGATTCATTGTTTACACCATTGTTGGCCCAGTGGTCCATGCCGACGCTGCTGCCCCTACCCGCGGGAACAGGCGCCAGGCTCCCTTTCCCTCCTGCTGACAAGCGTGGGCAGCTGTTAGCTTAACTGTTGTATCAGTGCTTCGTGTCAGAGATTACTTCCTGCTCTAGTCCTGTACTGTTGTCGGGGCGTGTCTCTCCTCCTTGTGAGGCAGCAGGTACACGCCCTCTATCTCCCCAGCCCACTGCTGGATTGCAGGAAGTATTTAAAGGTGATTCCTGCCCCAGGAAGGCACCTGAGCATCTCATGGTCACTAGTTTGTCTAGTTCCTTGTGTTTTTGGAGTTCCGCTTTTCTGTGTACCGGCCCCTGCTTTTCGATTTATCGGATTTTGCTTATTTGCTGCCTCTGACCTTGAACTTCATTTATCGATTTTATTTTGCCCTGACCCCGGACTTCCCCTCGGTGCTTGCACCGGTATCTCTGACCCCCGGTGAGCCGCCACTGACTCAGGGAGTGCTCTGGAGTGGCACCTGGCAACTACCCTAATGGTTCAAGCCTATCCTCACCATCAGAGGCTCTAGTGACGACCGGGTAGTTGCTTAGTCACGCCCCTCAGTGGCGCAGTGGGTCCACACCCGCTGGCATAACAACCATGATCTGCTGCCCAGAAACAATCATTGATGAATGAGCATTCTCACATTTACACGGGCCGACTACCAGGATGGAGTGTTTGTACCCCGACAATTGTGTGTTGTAAAAACCTGCCTTAGAAAAAACTATTTTCAACCTTTCTCCAATATTAAAACTATATTCAAAGAACTCACAAAGGCGATAAGAACGAGATCATTGCCCGGTGGGAAATGAAATCATTAGAGAATTACTTCAGGAACAGTTTTCTTCTTAAGGGGCTTCGAATTACAGATAACACCAACCCTGGTCGTAAGGATTAGGCCGGGTCACACCACTGTTTCGCTTTCCGTTCTTTTGATCCATCAGAAGAACAGACAAAAAAACATCCGTTATGCTCGTTCTGCATCCATTTTAGACATTTCTGTCCAAGATCCTTAGAAACGAGAGAAAAAGTACTTTGTGGAGGACTTTACTTCTGTCTAAAATATGACTGTAAGAAACTTGGCTGGACGCCTATGATGCAGGGAAGCCGCACCACTATCGGAGAAGCACTGGAACTGCAGTTAATGGCAACACAGAACTGGAGACACTGGGAGAGACCGGGTACTGGTGGGTGCAGGCAGGTACTGGTGGGTGCAGGCAGGTACTGGTGGGTGCAGGCAGGTAGTGGCACCAAACTATAGTGGTGTCTTCATCTGCTGTGGATTTTGTTGCAGAATTTTCCACGGCTAAAAATCAGCTCCATTCACTTGAACGGGGCTTACAGAAATCCATGTGATTGCTCCCCAGTCGAATGAATGAATGAATGACACTGATTTTAAATTAGCATGTTGTATGTGTAGGACTACAAGTCCCAGCTGTACAATGACACTGCTGATACACACAGGATCTCCCCCTTACCTTTTTTGTGCAATGCTCTGCAGATCACCTCCAGTCTGTCAGCTCCTGTGTACAGCGTTTGTCTCCTCACTGCCTGCAGTTACTGTAGTAAAGTCTTCAGCCCTGTGCTGGCTGAAGGGGTTAATGTTTTATCTGAAAAAATCCAGGGAGAAGGAGACACAGAGCAGCGGCAGCTCAGGGGTGTGTGGCCAGCACAGTGATGTCTCGTGTACAGGCTGTTATCTGCTTGTGTACGAACTTTACCAGAGCAGGGAGGAAAGCTGACATCACAGGTCATGTGACCCTGAGTGAAATCTGAGAAAGGAGCAGCTTTGGAAACACAATGGAGACAATGCTGATGGACGCGGCTCAGGCACGCTGCGGGGTATGTGATGCTTTAACTGACTATGTGACTGGCTGTTAGCTGACCACATCTATAGCAAGAGACTGGTAAGACGCAGACAACCGGTCACTGCCATTATTAATCCTGACACCGTCACAAAAACTGATCTACAGACTGCAGGGGTCAGGATAGGCCTAGGTCCGCCCTTCTCAGGGTGTAGTGCACAGCAGAGAAACACCCCGCTAGATGACCACATAACGTAAGAGTGACCCCACTGATCCGAAGATGAGCCCCACAGCATAATGACAGACGGACACCCCACTAGATGACCACAGAGTGTGAGAGTGACCCCACTGATCTGAAGACCAGCCCCACAGCATACTGACAGACGGACACCCCGCTAAACGAACACAGGGTGTGAGAGTGACCCCACTGATCTGAAGACCAGTCCCACAGCATACTGACAGACGGACACCCCACTAGATGACCACAGGGTGTGAGAGTGACCCCACTGATCTGAAGACCAGCCCCACAGCATACCGACAGACGGACACCCCGCTAGACCACCACAGGGTGTGAGAGTGACCCCACTGATCTGAAGACCAGTCCCACAGCATACTGACAGACGGACACCCCACTAGATGACCACAGGGTGTGAGAGTGACCCCACGAATCTAAAGATAAGCACCGCAGCCAATGGTGTACATAGAGAAGTAAGGGCCCCCATAACAGTGATCAGACCGGGCCCCCACACGGGACAGAAGGGTTTCCGCCTAAACCCCTTTCAATCACCCTTGGGCCATTTCTCCACTGCCTCATTTCCTAAAAGTTGTTCCTTTAGAGGGTAGAGTCCTGACCAAGTTTTTATCTCCAGTAGAAGAGGAGATGATCCCAACTAAGACTGGGCCCCCTCTTGTCCTGGGCCCCATAGCAGTTGCATGGTCTGCTGCTATGGTAGTTACGCCCCTGCCCGCAGCACACTGACAAACACCCCGCTAGATGACCACAGGGTGTGAGAGTGATTCCAATGATCTGAAGACTAACCTCACAGCATACTGACAGACACCCCACTAAACGACCCCACGGATAGGTGGAGAGAAGAGGTAAGAACTACAACGCCCAGCATTTTCTAGTTCTGTAGGAAAGACACCATCAAACCTTTCTCTTTACAAGGCTCATCCCCCTTATGTCACATGACCACAATTACAGATCCTTATACACTGCTTCTCCAATCCTTTGCTGAGCCCCGCCTCTGTACTGATCACATGATTGTGACATCACCACAGGTCCTTCACCACCTCTTTTCCTCTCCACTGCTGACCCCCACCCCTGCATTGATCACATGACAGTGACATCACCCCAGGTCCTTCAGCTCTGGCAGTGCAGCAGATACTGGGCAGGTCCTGGTCGGTAGTCAGGGCTCTTGTTCTCTCTGGTATCAGCCATTCCTCCAGCCTGCAGGTAAGATGAGCTGTGAGGAGACAGTGTGGTGGAGAGCTCAGACATGTCACCTCTGGAGATTCTCCTCCATTACACACAAGGAAGCCTTCTCCGCTCCACGGCTTAGTATGATGGGGGGAGTAGTAGTGGGGATAGTGGGGGTTGTCATCATTTGCTGCTGGATGAGAGAATCTGCTCCGTGTGAATGAGGTTTTCAGCTGACATTTCTCATCTATTGGTAGAATTCGTTATTCTATACAGAAATGTCCAGTGTCCTCCAGAATCCTCCTCCCCTCACAGGCGGGGCCCTATAGTTACCATGGAGACCGGCCCTGCCCAGTGAGTATGTGGCCCAGAACTTATTAATGGGGGAGGAGCCTGGAGGACGCTGTCAGTGGATAACTCC
>ONZH01003401.1:0-38684 GCA_900303285.1 Rhinella marina
GGGTTGGCCACTTTCTTAGCACTTATTAAAACTCTAAAGAAAGTAGGGAGACATTACACTTACTAATATATCTTCTTAAGCAGATCTGCCTGGTTTCCTTGCTATTGGAAGCCACGACCCCTCTGTCCTGCTCTCACAGCTGCCTGTCTCGTCCATCCCTGCACATGCCCTAGTCCATGGCTGAAGGAGTGTGCTGCTCTCTGGGTCCTAAAGCCACCCTGCTTGTGTCAGAGGTGCTTTTTTCTGCTGTGACTGCACTCCTGACTATACAGGGCTGGCAGGGGCTTAGCAGGGACACTTGTTAACAGCTGAAATAAAGAAACTTTGCAAGAAGGAGGGAGACTAAGGAGAAGCTGTGATGGAGCTCACTGACTGCAGTGATGTGGCAGAGCCAGGAAGGTGCTGTGGACAACAAAGTGTGAGCAATCTAAGTGTCTGTCCTGTCTATGGCCACTCTCCAATGTGATCTTATGACAGACATGTTTGTTTCAGCCAGACCAACAAGTCAGGAGCTTTAACCCCATCTGAGCTGTCAGTATGGCTGAGGTCAGCGATATCAGCAGCAGTCACTGGTCTCATCTATAAATACGTGCCCTCTCCATCCTGCACACTGTATATAGTGATATATGACACCCCCCCATACAGTGATATGTGACTCCCACCACTGTATACTGTATATAGTGATATCTGACCCCCTGTATACAGTAATAGTTGACCACCACCACCACCACCACCACTATACACTGTATATACTGATGTGTGACCCCCCCACCACTGCATACAGAGATCTGTGAACCTCTGTACAGTGACCCCCTTTATATTGCATATACAGATGTGTGACCCCCTGTACATTATATATAGTGATGTGTGACCCCCTGTACGTTATATATAGTGATGTGTGACCCCCTGTACGTTATATATAGTGATGTGTGAACCCCTGTACGTTATATATAGTGATGTGTGACCCCCTGTATGTTATATATAGTGATGTGTGACCCCCTGTACATTATATATAGTGACGTATGACCCCCTGTACATTATTTATAGTGATGTGTGACCCCGCTGTACGTTATATATAGTGACATGTGACCCCCTGTACGTTATATATAGTGACATGTGACCCCCTGTATGTTATATATATAGTGATGTGTGACCCCCCTGTACGCTATATAAAGTGATGTGTGACCCCCTGTACATTATATATAGCAACGTGTGACCCCCTGTACATTATATATAGTGATGTGTGACCCCATGTACGTTATATATAGTGACATGTGACCCCCTGTACGTTATATATAGTGATGTGTGACCCCTGTACGTTATGTATAGTGATGTGTGACCCCCTGTACATTATATATATATATATATATATATATATATATATACAGTACAGACCAAAAGTTTGGACACACCTTCTCATTCAAAGAGTTTTCTGTATTTTCATGTAGATTCACACTGAAGGCATCAAAACTATGAATTAACACATGTGGAATTATATACTTAACAAAAAAGTGTGAAACAACTGTAAATATGTCTTATATTCTAGGTTCTTCAAAGTAGCCACCTTTTGCTTAGATTACTGCTTTGCACACTCTTGGCATTCTCTTGATGAGCTTCAAGAGGTAGTCACCTGAAATGATATTCCAACAGTCTTGAAGGAGTTCCCAGAGATGCTTAGCACTTGTGGGCCCTTTTGCCTTCACTCTGCGGTCCAGTTCACCCGAAGCCATCTCGATTGGGTTCAGGTCTGGTGACTGTGGAGGCCAGGTCATCTGGTGTAGCACCCCATCACTCTCCTTCTTGGTCAAATAGCCCTTACACAGCCTGGAGGTGTGTTTGGGGTCATTGTCCTGTTGATAAATAAATGATGGTCCAACTAAACGCAAACCAGGTGGAATAGCATGCCGCTGCAAGATGCTGTGGTAGCCATGATGGTTCAGTATGCCTTCAATTTTGAATAAATCCCCAACAGTGTCAACAGCAAAGCACCCCCACACCATCACACCACCTCCTCCATGCTTCACGGTGGGAACCAGGCATGTAGAGTTCATCCATTCACCGCACAAAGACACGATGGTTGGAACCAAAGATCTCAAATTTGGACTCATCAGACCAAAGCACAGATTTCCACTGGTTTAGTGTCCATTCCTTGTGTTCTTTAGCCCAAACTTGTCTCTTCTGCTTGTTGCCTGTCCTTAGCAGTGGTTTCCTAGCAGCTATTTTACCATGAAGGCCTGCTGCACACAGTCTCCTCTTAACAGTTTTTGTAGAGATGTGTCTGATGCTAGAACTCTGTGTGGCATTGACCTGGTCTCTAATCTGACCTGCTGTTAACCTGCAATTTCTGAAGCTGGTTACTCGGATGAACTTATCCTCCGCAGCAGAGGTGACTCTTGGTTTTCCTTTACTAGGGCGGTCCTCATGTGAGCCAGTTTCTTTGTAGCGCTTGATGGTTTTTGCGACTGCACTTGCGGACACTTTCAAAGTTTTCCCAATTTTTCAGACTGACTGACCTTCATTTCTTAACGTAATGATGGCCACTCGTTTTTCTTTACTTAGCTGCTTTTTTCTTGTCATAATACAAATTCTAACAGTCTATTCAGTAGGACTATCAGCGGTGTATCCACCTGACTTCTGCCCAACACAACTCATGGTCCCAACCCCATTTATAAGGCAAGAAATCTCATTTATTAAACCTGACAGGGCACACCCATGAAGTTAAAACCATTTCAGGTGACTACCTCTTGAAGCTCATCAAGAGAATGCCAAGAGTGTGCAAAGCAGTAATCAAAGCCAAAGGTGGCTACTTTGAAGAACCTAGAATATAAGACATATTTTCAGTTGTTTCACACTTGTTTGTTAAGTATATAATTCCACATGTGTTAATTCATAGTTTTGATGCTTTCAGTGTGAATCTACAATTTTCATAGTCATGAAAATACAGAAAACTCTTTGAATGAGAAGGTGTGTCCAAACTTTTGTTCTGTACTGTATATATATATAACATATATATATATATATATATTGTAAGGGATCGTATCTTCTCAGGGGGTCGACATCACACAATATCTTCAATCACGGGGATTTTCAGGTCCAACTCAGTTTTATTTGCACCAGCACACCAAAACAAAACATAAAAACAACACCTGTCCGGCTGGGCTCTGACTAAACATAGTTCAGCTAACTCACCTAAATACATACGTTGTTCACACACAGCTTTTAAGTGCGGCTTCCTCAGACGTTCAGTCTAGCAGCCTCCAGGCTGTGACTCCAACCGTACCTTTGGGGGGAGATGGTCCAACAGTCCTCCCGACTATGACCATGTGACCCTCTTCTCCTAGGGTCACTGGGCCCCCCAAACTTCCAGGCTACACAGAGCCTTGTGGCGCCTCAGCCCTCCTGGCTGAGACCACACACAAAGAGCCTCCACAGGCTCTAAGCTCTCAGGCCTCCTCAGCCTTTCTCCTCTCCCCAGACTGACACTGAGGGTTGGTTTATCACACCAGTAATTACACCCACGTGGCCTCACCTGTGGTGGATATAGATATAGATATTATATTTGACTACACTCGTTTTCCCTTTTTCCCCAGATGAAGGGTAGTCATATATTCATAGATGATTGATGGGCTGTCAGCTGGGAGCAGGTCGTGTGATAATAGACAGGATGCCCCTCTCGATGTGAGCAGATTGATTTGTACAAATTTATTCATCAGCGTTCTTGTGTAACAAAAGTGTGCCCCCCGCTGTACAGCCCCGTCCTCCGGCAGTCCGTGCACCTAAACAGAAATCTAGGACAGATCAGAGCTACCATAGATTTCTGGCTTCATTTGAGTCAGAAAACTGGTGAAAATGAACATAAATTTGTTGGGGTGACTGGTCACGCCCTCTCTCTGCCATTGTCATGCCCTTTAAAAAAAAAAGGGCAGTTAAAAATTTGCTACTTTTTAACGCCACTTTTTAGGAACAAGGGAAATGATAAATCTCTCCTCATTCTGTTCATGGCTTACAGCCAGTGGCACAACTAGAAATGACTAGGCCCCACAGCAAATTTATGAACAGGACACCCTCCCTTTCCGATTACTGGTGGGACTGGGGTGTTCTTTCTATTGCTAGGTCTGTACAGCAGTTATTAACTGATAACTAAGTTATTGATATTATCTGAGGGGCTCTTGTCTCTATGGGAACACAGGTCAGCGGGGAGGTCATGTGACTGCTCCTCTAGACATGTTTGCTGCAGTGCATGCTGGGATTTTTACTTTCACTTTGCAGCGGCTCCTCCCACACAGCCTGTCTGATGGAGCTCCTCCAGGGAAGTGTGTCAAGGTGAACAGGCTAGATAAATGACATACAGCCAGTACATGTCACCTGATAGAAATACTTCATGGTGTTGGCTATTGTCTGGGGCACTTTGGATTTTTGATACTTAGGGTGGCCAACCTCTTTAATCTTTATTATTGATTTATTCAAAGTTTGTTGAAACAGTGACCATTTAAATTATTTTGTAATGTAATTTCTAATAAGCTTCTGTTCTGTTCTGTTCTGTTTTCTGTTTTATTCTGTTGCAGTTTAGTTATTTTTTGGAACTATTTAGTGCACTAAACTAAGTTTAGGAACATGAGATGCCAGGGCTTAAAGAGACCCTGTCACCACAGAGTTTACTAAGTTACATCACAGTAGGGAGGAGATACAAATAATTAAACACACAAGAAGATACCTTTGGAAGCATAACGACAGTAAATTCAGTCATTATGTTATGAGAGAAAACAGCTCCTGGGAGTGGCCATCTTGTGACTGGCAGCTCAGTGTGCAGTGTGCATACAAGCCCCACCCTCACACTCCAGGCCTGTGAGCTCTGTGTCACAGCAGTTAGAGACTCCTATCAGTGTCACCACTCACAGCCGCCCTGTATATAATCGTATGATAACTCAGATAGGCTTACATATACTTAATAAGTGGCCCTATCATGTGTAATATTGTGCTGCTAGTCTCCTCTATTTGAGACAGGCAATTTATTCTGTGTATCTAAGCCTATAATGTATAATGCTATGCTGCAAAGGCAATGTATCTGCTACAGTATCACCCTCGACAGGCTTAGATACACGGGCTTATTAGCACAGCATCACACATTATAGGCCAAGACACTGGATAAATATTACTGTCTCAAAAATCATGGGATCAGATACATTAGCTGCAACAGAGATCTCAAACTAGTGGCCCTCCAGATGTTGCAGAACTACAAATCCCAGCATGCCCTGGTAGCCAAAGAATGTCCAGGCATGATGGGAATTGTAGTTCTGTAACAGCTGGAGGGTAATGAGTTTGAGATCCCTGCATTAGCGCATTATCACTCACAATAGTTCTGGTGTATCTAAGCCTATTATTTGTGCTTAGATTTTCTCCAAAATTTGCATAAGCACGTCTATCTTATTAAAATATAAAAATATTTATCCCATACACCAAACAGTAAAACGGAAAAAAGTCAAAATGGTGTTTCTATGTTTTTTTTGTTGTTTCACCTTCCACAAAACTTGAATGAAAAGTGATCGAAAAGTCAGACACTCCACAAATTGCACTGAAGGAAAGTACAGATCTCCCCACAAAAATGACCGCTCACACAGCTATGTAGACTTACAAATAAAAGTTATGGGGTTAGAATATGGTGATGCAAAGAAAAAAATATTTTTCCCGAATAGTTTTTTTAGTTTTTCAGTATTAAAATGTAAGAAAAGTTATGTCTTTGGGAAGGCTGAGAGAAAAAAAAGCAAAAAACTGAAAATCACCCGGTCACGATCCAGTTAAATAAAAAGGAAAAGAAATCCAATTAAAAATATACACATTTTTTCCCAAAAGGTTGTTCAATCAAAAAAATTGCAAAAATAAAATCCCCTCCACATATTTGGTATTGCTGCGTCCATGACTACCCACACTGCACAATCATATTATTTATCCCCTTCGTTGTTTGCGATTAAAAAATGCTATAATTTATTTTTTTTGCATATTCACAACCAGAAAAACAAAAAATGATTAAAGAGTGAAAAAGTACACACAGTGTGTGTATGTATGTATGTATGTATGAATATATCTAATATATAAAGCTGAGTGTATGTGTGTGTGTGTGTGTGTGTGTGTGTGTATGTGTGCGTGTGTGTGTGTGTGTCCGCTAAAGGAATCCGCACCGCTGCAGCTACAATCACAAAATTTGGCACACATGTACATACCTACCGTTCCTGAGATATTCCCAAAAAATGCATTAGCCAATAGTAGCCTGGTCACATGACCCTTATCAGCCAATAGAAGCTCACAGGCACACACCAGGTTTCTATGACAACCTAGCCAGTTCACTGCTTTAGGTCTGCATTAAAGAGGCAGAGCACTGTGGATGACAATGGTAAATGGGTATTCCCGGTTACCATAACTATAACTTATGTTTTAGACTAACTCATCATCAATCATTACCTCATATAATGTAAATTTTACATATTTACTGTTCAGTAGTAATAAAAGATGTTTTCTTCCACTGCTACCCACCTTCCTCCTAAATTACTATGGCATCGTCCTGTAATTCCAGCCACCGTCAAAAGAAGGACTTAAAAGCACCACCCCCAGATCCCACTAAGTCACGCCTCTGACTCAGTCAGGCCATGCCCCTTCCATGCCGCATTTGACCGGGATTAAAAATATTGGTAAAAATCACTTTCTGTCAGCTGCAGGGGTGGGGGGAGGGTGACTTTCTCCCTGCAGCTCATTGCTCAGACTGCACAGTGCTGCTGCTGAGAGTGAGCTGTTCAAAAGTACACCCCTGTGTCTATCCAGGCCCTGCGCATGACAGAGGACAGGGAGTCTGAAAGCCTAAAACAAGACCTCTGGCCACCCTAGGGGCAGGCTGATGTTAGGGTGGCCAGATGTCCGGCTTTAGGCTGGACAGTCCAGTTTTCTGGCTACCTGTTCTCCGTCCGATGCAGTGCCTGGACAGACACAGGGATGTCCACCCTTTCAGTAGCTCACACTCAGACAGCTTCTCCTCCATGTCTTCACGGAGCCAGGGGGGGGCGTGGCCTCATGTTTAGTGGTGTGTCTTCATGGGAACTGGGGGCGCTGTTTCACGTTTGGGGGAATGGCCGGTGAGGTCTGGCTTTCTGGGATGAAGACAGTGGCCACTCTAGCTGCTGTGGAGGTCACAGTTAAAGGGGCGGGCTTCTGTAGAGGTCACTGTTAAAGGGGCAGGCTGCTGTAGAGGTCACTGTTGAAGGGGCAGGCTGCTGTAGAGATCACTGTCAAAGGGATGGGCTGCTGTAGAGGTCACTGTTAAAGGGGCGGGCTGCTGTAGAGGTCACAGTTAAAGGGGCGGGCAGCTGTAGAGGTCACTGTTAAAGGGGCAGGCACTGTAGAGGTCACTCTCGATATCTTTTAACGACACACACACACAAACAGTAAATGAAATAAATAAATATACCCGGGCAAAGCCGGGTCCTTCAGCTAGTATATATATATATATATATATATATATATATATATTTATATATAGTATTTAGAAAAAACGCATGCATGGGCTAAAAAACGCATGGAAAACGCATTGAAATTGCAATGCGTTTTTTAGACTTATTCTTCGTTATAATTAAACCTTTTGCCACTATATTTGTTTTTATATAGTTTATAGACGTATGTTAAATGGTGCATAACATGTACAATATGGGATGCATCTACAAGTTCCAGTAAGGGTTAATAAAAAGAGAAGCTGGGACTGGCGTGATGCTATAAGAGGAAGGGATGGACTTCAAGTTAATATGGCCACTGAGGAAGGAGTCAGGTGTACTCCGAAACGCGTATGGCGTCTATTAATTAAGAAGTCCAGATCCCACCAAAGAAAGAACTCTGTAACGAGTTATTCCTTCACCTCGACATTAAGGATATCACAGGGCACGAATTATATGGCAGCACATTGAGCTGGAGACCTGCCGACCCACGTGACACGCCAGATTGAAATCACGTGACCCTTCAAAGTCCTGCAGGAAGACACACAGACGCGATTCTGTATCCCTGGGAGCACGAGGAAAGCCGATAGACCTACATACAAACCGTGGAACTTTTTTGTCCAGTCCCCCATAAGACTGAGAGCCCCAGTTTAAAGCTGACTGAGAGTGAGTACACAGCATAAATTACAGTCATGCCAAAACAGGAACTGACTAATAATACAGCAACTGAAAAGTGACATTATTAACTAACGGTATTAACATTGAGGGGCCTAATATCATCAAGGTAGATATCAGCCGTGCTCAGAGTGTCATTTGAACTATCAAGGTGCCTCCATTTTTAGCATCCTTACTATTAAGGCATCCACATTCACTCCTATACAATCATACAAGCTATGTGATATGGACATTTTACTTTGCCAATTGGTATAAGACAATCAACTCTGCTCGGGAGGAGGATGTGGTTGCTATTCAGTATAATCAGCACCAAGTAATGCACCACTTTTTCAGCGCCGTTTAATGGTTTTATAATTTTATTATCATATTTTAGTTATGTAATTTGGGTCCATTGTGTAGGACCATTTTATTATTATTAATAAATCAACTACCATTTATCCATCTTGCCTGCATGTCACAGTTATAGTGTGCCCGCTCAAACCCAGTATTTATGTATTTGTTTTAATGCCAGGGTGAGGCGAGTGAGCGGAGCACCTTTCCATTCCTGGCCGATATAGTTAAGCCATTGGAAAATCCATAGATTTTCAATGTATATATATATCATATATATATATATATATCATATATATATATATATAATATTATATATATATATATACAACACACACATATACAGGGTATATATACACACTATATATATATATATACATATATATATATATATATATATATATATATATATATACTATACACACATATACAGGGTATATATACACACATATATACAGGGTATATATACACATACATACACATATACAGGGTATATATACACACATACACATATACAGGGTATATATACACACACACACATACACACACAGGGTATATATATACAGATGTCTCAGCCCTAGCGATCACTGTTTTCGCATAGTGTTGCTAACGAATCGCGGCTTCTCCTCTTTCACTCCTTTCACTTGCAGTAAAAGTACGCTAATTAGGTGAATTGATATGCATTAGCGTACAAATCATCAGATGCGTACTCTATTTACGATATTGTTCTGCGCTCACGCGATTCTCCTGTGATCGCTAGTGCTGATACATCTGTACACATACATACACATATACAGGGTATATATACACATACATACACATATACAGGGTATATACACATATACACACACATATACAGGGTACATACACACATACATACACATATACAGGGTATACACACACAAAGCTTTTTACACACAGTTGTACATTAACACATTAATACAGAAGATATACATTATACATACAGGCACTCATATACATGTGAAGCAAATATTTATTACTCTTTTCTGCAAACTTACATTTAGGTGCAGGGACTAATGGGTTGTGATGGAGGGAGCAGATATCTTCTGCCATGAGGTGGGGGAGGATCGTTATGCAGAGGGTGTCAGCATCTGCACAGTCAGGCTCTGTCCTCTCCCAGAGACAGGATGTCTGCAGCTCTGCCCTGACACTGTGTCACGCTCGGGTGTGGGGGGAAAAGCCACACCGAGCGTATGAGGGATGGGAACAGACAAAACCAGGGAACTGGTCACCTCCTGCAGGGGACCCTAAGACTAGGCCCTAGCTGGCTACCAGTATGAACTAACCCGGGTGGTAGGAAAGCTCATACACAGGAACCTAATCTGAATAAACCCTAGAACACCCTGCAGTCTAATGACACAAGAGAGTAACCTGTTCCTCCAAGCGTTAGGAGGAACAGGAGACTCAAACAGGAATAACCAAAGGAAGGGAAAACACTTAACTTTAAGTAGAACTCAGCAACAGGATCTCAGCCGAGATCCACACCACTCTCAACCAGGTATGTAGCAGATATAAACCGCAAGGGATACTGGGAGAGGAAGAGGTAAGTAGGAGACAGCTAATTGCCCAGCGGCAACAGCTGAGGGAAAGGGGTGTAGTGAACAGCACCCAAACCACAGGGAATAGCCTGTCAAACCTGTCACTTAGAAAGCCGCGCAGAACGTCTGATTCCAGACGCAAGACCACTCGTGACACACTGCTGGATCTTGCTGAGTAGTGAGGGCAGTGCAGGGGAAGAAACTGAAAGTAACTGGTGCTGTTACTCACACTGCATTGTATAGTGAAGCTCAGAGCAGGATCCCTGGGTGGATGAATTAGTCTGACAGCGCTCTGTATCTCACTGATCCAGGGATCCTGCTGTAGACTTCAGTGTACAATACAGTGTGAGGAGGAAATTACGTCAGAGCACTGAGCATGCCAGGAGCTGCCTGGAGGCAACTCTTCCAGAGGAGTCGGCAGTTTACATGAAGAGCAGATGCCACAGACAGTGCAATAGTATAGGAAACTTTCATTTTTTTAAATAATTGTATTTAGACATTTTATTATTTCCTTAAAACATATATTTTCTTCAAATAAAGTCAATAAAAAATTAGGTGACGGGTCTCTTTAAGACTGTTAAGAAGAGATGGTGAGAAATATGACTTTATGTTACTTTTAAAACAAGTTTAAACAAAGCTACTTGATTTTAACAGAAAACAAATTGGCATTTTGCCTTGTCTTAAGAGGATTAACTTAGGGCTTGTTGACTTGCAAAGTATTATAGTAAAATCAGATAATTTAAAAAGTTTGCTAATCATTGAATTTTATGCTTTCAAAATTAATTAGATAGATAGATAGATAGATAGATAGATAGATAGATAGATAGATAGATAGAAAAAATAATTCCACGGCACTCCCAGGGTTGTAATAAAAGTAGGTGTTCCTTATTCACCAGCGCGACGTTTCAGTCCTCTTGCTGGGACTTTTTTCAAGCAGTGACATACAGAGTGTAGTGCTCTGTGACAATTTATACAGGTGTCATCATAATTGATCATTATACATAATTAGCAAAAAAGTATATCAAACAATTCATTTTGTGCATAACAATGTCTATGATAGTGTCAACATAATAATACATATCAAAATTCCATTCATGATTGAATATATATATATATACATATAAAACACAGTGCTCAAAAAACCTTTAATTGCTGAAGGGCATAACTCCTCCCCCAGCAGGTGTACATGTGCAATCAAGTGATTAAAAACAATACATATCTACACATTACACATAAAACTAACCGGCATGTGTCCCATCCCATGATCGGGCAATCAGCGTAGTAGAATTCAAACGGCGCATGCGTGCGCCTTCAGTATGAGTCACATTTCATCATTCCTAGTGCGTCGATTGAATACATGGAACGCACACGTGATTACTACTGTGGAACGCAAATTTTCTTCCGATTCCCGATCGAAAGTTGTAATAAGAAACATACAATCGAACATGGGGCATATCATGGAAGGGTTCCACAGGTATCATGCACAGTGAACAGATGGCAAAAGGTCAAATCGACATAAATAAAGCTAAACCTCACCACGGATGTGCGCATCTGCGTACACTAATCCCCAGCCGATGTAGTCATATATATACTCCTGTATTATATATTTTTTTATTTATTGTATGGTAAAATAAATATATCAAAGAGTCCATATTAACGTATATGGACATCTGAACGTCACATTCTTGAAGCGTTCAGATGTCTACTGTGTCTTCACATATCCTCCGATACAAGAGAAAACACATCGACAGGGTATATATGGTGTTCCATATCTGTAACACAGACACGGAATCCACCAAACATCAACCCTCTTAATCCGATAAGCCTCATTAATACCCAATCATCAGTCAGAAATGAGAGCGATGACAGAATAATCCGTCAGCGCTCAATCATTACGACATGATCCAATTCTCTCTGATATTCCATGATGTAACATAACTTCACATATATAGTATACGGGGAAATTATATATCAGCTTATGTACAACATCCATGGTGAGGTATCACAAAAGACTGGAGTATAATGTAATATACCATTTATTCACTGGACACAAAATTGTCACAGAGCACTACACTCTGTATGTCACTGCTTGAAAAAAGTCCCAGCAAGAGGACTGAAACGTTGCGCTGGTGAATAAAGACCTAGAGTCACACAAACCTTTTTTTCCCTTAAAGGGTTATTCTCATTTTAGACAATGGGGGCATATCGCTAGGATATGCCCCCATTGTCTTATAGGTGCGGGTCCCACCGCTGGGACCCGCACCTATATCGAGAAGGGAGCCCCCGAAGTGAATGAGGGCGCACTGCGCATGCGCAGCCGCCCTCCATTCATTTCTATGGGGCCGCCGAAAATACTTCCGTCGGCTCCATAGAAATGAATGGGAGCCGACCGCGCATGCATGGCCCGGCTCCCATTCATTCCTATGAGCGGCGCGGAAACCTGGGGTCCTCCAGGCGCAGCGCTCCCCGCTCCGTTCTGGCTATAGGTGCGGGTCCCAGCGGTGGGACCCGCACCTATAAGACAATGGGGGCATATCCTAGCGATATGCCCCCATTGTCTAAGATGAGAATACCCCTTTAAGCACCAATCATCTCAGGATATCTCAAGCTAAAAGAAAAGGTAAGGAAATCTGTATGTCTTATCCTGATTTTATTAATAGACTATTTTTATTGGTAGATCAAGCATTAGTGTGTCCCACTTTACTGTGCAGAAATATGGCATCTTTTTAATGGTGACTTGAATTTATCTAGACCTGTTAAGCACATTGTGATCCATATCTGGTATGGATGATTTACCAAATGAATACAGGAAATAATAAGAGCATTGGGAGTAACAGTACAAGAAGCAATCAAAATTGTTTTCAAAATATTTGTTTTCCACAAACAGATTTGTAGGAATACTGTCTTCTGGGCAGCACAGTAGCTCAGTGGTCAGCACTGGTGCCTTGCAGTGCTAGAGTCCTAGGTTTGAATATGACCAAGGACAACATCTACATTGGGTTTGTATGTTCTCCCTGTTTCTGTGGGTTTTCTCCAGGTAGAAACTTAGACTGTGAGCCCAGTTGGGGACAGCTTAATGCTAATGCTGTAGAATATAGTAGTGCTATATAAGTGCATTAAAAAATACATTTTCTTATTTTGTTCATTTGGTCTCTATGTTGTGCCTCTGACCATGGCTAATTATGCAGAAAAAAATCTAGAGAAATTTCAAACAAATAATAACTAACTGCATCTCCAATGCAGCCATATCAGGCAATACAATGGAAAGACCCAAATCTTTATACACAAAATGCAAGGGTTTTCTGCTTAAAGTGTTTTGTTGGCACTTTGTACTATGCCAGTTTTATCTAAAATGGATAAGCAACATTGTTGATCCCACATTACAATAATATGTTTCTATAATCATCACTAGTGATGAGCGAATCGAAGCCGCAATATTCGTGATTCGCACAAATATTGCCCGCTTCGGCTTGGCTCGGCATCCCGAGGCAGCGCGGACTCGTGATTATTCGTGCGTCACTGCCAGTTTGAAATGCCCGTTTTTTTCAGCCAATCAGTATCAAAGGGAAGCCTGTGGGAACGCCTGCTGTGATGTAACAGCCCCTATACCTCCCCAGCAGTGATTGGCTGGCAGTAACATGTGACCTAACTTTACATAAGGTAGGGACCTGCAGCATCAGCCTCATTGTGCTTTTGGAAGGAGAAGAGACAGACAGTGTTAGCTAGTGTAGTGTGTGCAGCAAGGAGTTAGGAGTTAGGATAGGAAGCCCCAACAGTCTTTTTAAAGACTATTTATACTCTGAAGAACAGTATACAGTATATACTGTAAGCCTGTATTCTGTGCAGGATAGGAAGCCCCAACAGTCTTTTTAAAGACTAATTGATTCTGTGAAGAACAGTATACAGTATATGCTGTAAGCCTGCATTCTGTGCAGAGCTGTGCCTGGTACACCTTGTCCAGCCACATAGCTCAAACTATACATCTCTAAACAGATATATTCCTGTGCATGACTGTGCTGAGAGAAGGGAATATTACATCAGCCATCTATATACCTCACAGTCTATAGATACCGTATTGATCTGTAGATTCCAGTTTTATTTGCAGAAACTGCGTACGTTTTTTTTTGGATAGGTCTGAAAATAATTTTACCTGCATATCTATCTATATTGTCCGTTGAATTTTACTGCTCTGTAATACACGGTGCAGTGACTTTGGAAAAAATTTCATCAGCCTGCTAGATACCTCACAGTCTATAGATACCGTATTGATCTGTAGATTCCAGTTTTATTTGCAGAAACTGCGTACGTTTTTTTTTGGATAGGTCTGAAAATAATTTTACCTGCATATCTATCTATATTGTCCGTTGAATTTTACTGCTCTGTAATACACGGTGCAGTGACTTGGGAAAAAAATTTCATCAGCCTGCTATATTCCTCACAGTCTATAGATACCGTATAGATCTGTAGATTCCAGTTTTATTTGCAGAAACTGCGTACATTTTTTTTTGGATAGGTCTGAAAATAATTTTACCTGCATATCTATCTATATTGTCCGTTGAATTTTACTGCTCTGTAATACACGGTGCAGTGACTTGGGGAAAAAATTTAATCAGCCTGCTATCTACCTCACAGTCTATAGATACCGTATTGATCTGTAGATTCCAGTTTTATTTGCAGAAACTGCGTACATTTTTTTTTGGATAGGTCTGAAAATAATTTTACCTGCATATCTATCTATATTGTCCGTTGAATTTTACTGCTCTGTAATACACGGTGCAGTGACTGGGGAATACATTTCATCAGCCTGCTATATACCTCACAGTCTATAGATACCGTATTGATCTGTAGATTCCAGTTTTATTTGCAGAAACTGCGTACATTTTTTTTTGGATAGGTCTGAAAATAATTTTACCTGCATATCTATCTATATTGTCCGTTGAATTTTACTGCTCTGTAATACACGGTGCAGTGACTTGGGAAAAAATTTCATCAGCCTGCTATATACCTCACAGTCTATAGATACCGTATTGATCTGTAGATTCCAGTTTTATTTGCAGAAACTGCGTACATTTTTTTTTTGGATAGGTCTGAAAATAATTTTACCTGCATATCTATCTATATTGTCCGTTGAATTTTACTGCTCTGTAATACACGGTGCAGTGACTTGGGAAAAAATTTCATCAGCCTGCTATATACCTCACAGTCTATAGATACCGTATTGATCTGTAGATTCCAGTTTTATTTGCAGAAACTGCGTACATTTTTTTTTGGATAGGTCTGAAAATAATTTTACCTGCATATCTATCTATATTGTCCGTTGAATTTTACTGCTCTGTAATACACGGTGCAGTGACTTGGGAAAAAAATTTCATCAGCCTGCTATATACCTCACAGTCTATAGATACCGTATTGATCTGTAGATTCCAGTTTTATTTGCAGAAACTGCGTACATTTTTTTTTGGATAGGTCTGAAAATAATTTTACCTGCATATCTATCTATATTGTCCGTTGAATTTTACTGCTCTGTAATACACGGTGCAGTGACTTGGGAAAAAAATTTCATCAGCCTGCTATCTACCTCACAGTCTATAGATACCGTATTGATCTGTAGATTCCAGTTTTATTTGCAGAAACTGCGTACATTTTTTTTTGGATAGGTCTGAAAATAATTTTACCTGCATATCTATCTATATTGTCCGTTGAATTTTACTGCTCTGTAATACACGGTGCAGTGACTGGGGAATACATTTCATCAGCCTGCTATATACCTCACAGTCTATAGATACCGTATTGATCTGTAGATTCCAGTTTTATTTGCAGAAACTGCGTACATTTTTTTTTTGGATAGGTCTGAAAATAATTTTACCTGCATATCTATCTATATTGTCCGTTGAATTTTACTGCTCTGTAATACACGGTGCAGTGACTTGGGAAAAAATTTCATCAGCCTGCTATATACCTCACAGTCTATAGATACCGTATTGATCTGTAGATTCCAGTTTTATTTGCAGAAACTGCGTACATTTTTTTTTTGGATAGGTCTGAAAATAATTTTACCTGCATATCTATCTATATTGTCCGTTGAATTTTACTGCTCTGTAATACACGGTGCAGTGACTTGGGAAAAAAATTTCATCAGCCTGCTATATACCTCACAGTCTATAGATACCGTATTGATCTGTAGATTCCAGTTTTATTTGCAGAAACTGCGTACATTTTTTTTTGGATAGGTCTGAAAATAATTTTACCTGCATATCTATCTATATTGTCCGTTGAATTTTACTGCTCTGTAATACACGGTGCAGTGACTTGGGAAAAAAATTTCATCAGCCTGCTATCTACCTCACAGTCTATAGATACCGTATTGATCTGTAGATTCCAGTTTTATTTGCAGAAACTGCGTACATTTTGTTTTGGATAGGTCTGAAAATAATTTTACCTGCATATCTATCTATATTGTCCGTTGAATTTTACTGCTCTGTAATACACGGTGCAGTGACTTGGGAAAAAAATGTCATCAGCCTGCTATCTACCTCACAGTCTATAGATACCGTATTGATCTGTAGATTCCAGTTTTATTTGCAGAAACTGCGTACATTTTTTTTTGGATAGGTCTGAAAATAATTTTACCTGCACATCTATCTATATTGTCCGTTGAATTTTACTGCTCTGTAATACACGGTGCAGTGACTGGGGAATACATTTCATCAGCCTGCTATATACCTCACAGTCTATAGATACCGTATTGAATCTTTACAATTATAATAATATAATACTGCTACTGTGCACATGGAGAACCCCAGGGTCAGGGGGAGAGGGGGAAGAGCTGGGAGAGGTGGAAGAGGTGGTCGAGGAGGGAGAGGTAGGAATCGTGGTTGTGCTGTGGTCAGCGGTGATGACTGTGGTGTGCGTGGTGACACAGTGCCAGCTGCTGTGGGTACAGTGGAAACACGTAAGGTCAGGGTGCCTGATCAACTCCAGAAGTTGGTAGGGCAGCGTCCTACAACTCTGACAGACCCCAAACAACAACAGGAGGTGGTTCAGTGGATTGCAGAGAGCACGTCCAGCCACGTTTCGTCTGCCCCCTCATCCAGCCAGTCGACTTCTCTGAGCCAGGGTGTCTGTCCTCCAACTCGCCCTCCTTCTCCCCAGTCAGAACCCTCTAGGGGTATGTCCCACGGACAAAATTTATCCATGGAACTCTTCAGCCACCACTTCCCTGATGTGCCAGTGGACGAGCTGCTATGCCCTGATTCTAAGGACCTTTTGCTGTCTCCGGGTTATGAGAGTGGGGAGTTAGCAGTGGCGTCTGAGGAGCTGGTGGAAGATGACGACGAGACACTGTTGTCGGAGGTAGTTGTCAGGGAAGTCACTGTGGAGTCTGAGGAAGACCTGGGGGATGATGAGGGGACAGATCCTACTTGGGTGGATGAGGCAACTGGAGCCAGTGGTTAAGACTGTGAGACGACATCAGCACCACAATCTGTTGAGAGAGCCAGAGGGCTGCGACGAGGGAGAAGCCAGGGCCAAGTCACTACTTCCCCAAGTGCTCCTAGAGGTCACGCTCCAGGCCGTACTATGCGCCACTCCTTAGTTTGGGAGTACTTTAGGGATGATGAGGCGATCCTCGTTTGGCGGTGTGCAAGCTGTGCCACACGTCAATGAGCAGGGGTTCAAAACGCAACAACCTGACCACTAGTAGCCTGCGCAAACATTTGGAGAGAAAACACCCCACCAAATGGTTTGCACTTCTGTCAGCTGGTGACGTTGACAAGTTAGTCCAGCAACTGTGTCTCGTCCAAGCCAAGATGTTCCAGCCTCCAGCCCCGAAAGGACCCCTCCAGCTCCATCTCCCTCCCTCTCCTCCACTCATGTGTCCCAGTGCGACGTTCAACTGTCTCTACCGCAGACATTTGAACGCAAGCGCAAGTACACAGCCAACCACCCCCATGCGCAAGCTCTAAATGTCCACATCGCCAAGCTGATTAGTTTGGAAATGTTGCCGTACAGGCTTGTGGAGACAGAATCCTTCCGCAACCTTATGGAGGCGGCAGCCCCCCGTTACTCTGTCCCCAGCCGACACTATTTTGCCCGATGTGCCGTCCCCGCCCCCGAAACCGGCATGTGTCTGAGAACATCGCCCACGCTCTCAAAAACACGGTTTGTGGTAAAGTCCACATGACCACAGATACATGGACGAGTACCGGTGGCCAGGGACATTACATCTCCCTCATGGCACATTAGGTCAATCTGGTGGAGGCTGGGGCAGAGACCGATCATGGGCCTGCACATGTGCTACCCACACCACGAATTGCGGGACATAGTTCCGTCTGTGTATCTCCGGCACATTATGCCTCCACCTCCTCCTCCACCTCCTCCTCCTCCAAAGTGGCAGTGATGCCCCAATCGGCAAGTGTAATTTCCTCGATGGCCAGCAGTTTCAGCACTGTGGTAGGGAAGCGGCAGCAGGCAGTCCTGAAACTGCTGAGCCTGGGGGATAAGAGGCACAAGGCTGAAGAGCTCTTACAGGGCATCAGGGGGCAGACCAATGTGTGGCTGGCGCCACTGAACCTTCAGCCAGGAATGGTGGTCTGCGATAATGGGCATAACCTGGTGGTGGCTCTGCATCTTGGTGGGCTGACTCACGTGCCATGCATGGCCCACGTGCTCAACTTGGTGGTCCAGCGGTTCCTCAAGACCTACCCCCAGTTGAGTGAGTTGCTCACCAAGGTGCGGCGCATATGCGCCCATTTTCGCAAGTCCACCACTGATGCCGCGACCCTCAGGACGGTGCAAGGGCGGCTACAACTACCTGTTCACCGGCTGCTGTGTTTCGTTCCCACGCGTTGGAATTTAACGTTACACATGCTAGCCAGGGTGTACCAACAACGCAGGGCAGTTGTAGACTGCCAGCTGATCCCCCGAGGTGGTAGTCAGGCCAGTCAGCTTCCTCATGTCTATGCTGAGGAGTGGATGTGGATGGCTGGCATCTGCCAGGTCTTAGGTCCCTTTGAGGAGGCAACAGAGATGGTCAGTGGTGATGCACACATCATCAGTGTCACCATCCCTCTGTTGTGCCTCATCCAGAACTCCTTGAGGTTGGAGGAAGGGGGGGGGAGATGGAGAGTCCGCTAAGTGAGGCGGCTGAAGGCTTGCGTGTTGGCACAGTAGGGCACATGGCAGACTTTATGCTTGGCTGTCTT
Organism: Rhinella marina; assembly: GCA_900303285.1. Lineage (NCBI taxonomy): Eukaryota > Metazoa > Chordata > Amphibia > Anura > Bufonidae > Rhinella > Rhinella marina. The sequence goes on from ONZH01003401.1 coordinate 19,240, forward strand.
TGTCGTGATCCCCAGGTCAAGAGGATACTGTCCACCAATGACTATTGGGTGTACACCCTCCTTGACCCATGCTACAAGGACAACTTTGCCCAACTTATACCCGTGGAGGAAAGGAGCACCCGAATCACTTTCTACCACAAGGCCCTGGTTCAGAAACTGCTACAGGCCTTTCCAGACCAGTCGAGCAAAAGGGGGCGGACTGCAGTGGCTGAAGTTGGAGAGGAGAGGAGGGGGAAAGTCAGTGTAGGCGCCAAGGGCAGGGGTACACTATTCCATGCTTTTGCCAAGTTTATTAAACCCCAGCAAGACAGTACAACACAGCCACAGGGCAGGCAGAGCAGGGCGGAACAGTACCGCAAGATGGTGAGGGAGTATGTCTCGAACCAGACCAACGTCCTGACCGATAACTCCACACCATATAATTACTGGCTGGCCAAGCTGGACAGGTGGCCAGAACTTGCGCAGTACGCTCTTGAGGTGCTTGCCTGCCCTGCTGCAAGTGTACTGTCTGAAAGGGTTTTTAGTGCCACCGGGGGTATCATTACGGACAAATGGACGCGCCTGTCCACCGACAACGCCGACATCCTCACGTTCATCAAGATGAACAGGTCATGGATATCCCCCCAGTTCTCATCCCCACCTCAGGCTACCTCCTAAATTGCTTGCATTCCTCCTCCTCCTCCTCTTCATCTGAGTTGCATATGCAACAATTTTTCAGGAAAGTCATCCGGCTTTCTAATAACAATTTTTCAGGAAAGTCATCCGGCTTTCTAATAACAATTTTTCAGGAAAGTCATCCGGCTTTCTAATAACAATTTTTCAGGAAAGTCATCCGGCTTTCTAATAACAATTTTTCAGGAAAGTCATCCCGCTTTCTAAAAACAATTTTTCAGGAAAGTCATCGCGCTTTCGAAAAACAATTTTTCAGGAAAGTCATCCGGCTTTCTAATTACAATTTTTCAGGAAAGTCATCCGGCTTTCTAATTACAATTTTTCTGGAAAGTCATCCGGCTTTCTAAAAACAATTTTTCAGGAGTCATGCGGCTTTGTAACCAAATTTTTTGTGAAAGGCCATGGGGTTCTATACACACAGTGCTGACGGAAGCCCATCAGCCTTTCTAAACACAATGCCCACTGCCTCTCCCAAGCGGTTGTGGTGCTGATGTTGTGTCACACTTACAATTGCTCTGTTCCTGTGCTTGATCCACCCAAGTTGAATCTGTCCCATCATGAGGAAGTCCCCCCATGGAGTCCCCACTGTAACTTGCTTCCCTTACAACTACCTCACCCCCCGACACCTGTGTCTCGCCATTTTCCACCACCTCCTCAGACAACACTGGTAAATCCCCACTATCAGCACACGGAGACTGCAAAAGGTCTTGCGAATTGGGGCAGAGAATCTTCTGGGGTAGCACATCAGAGAAGGGGTGACTATGGGGTTCCAGGGAGTACGTGACCACATGCAATCTCCATCCTAAAAGTCATACTGAGGCTCACCACCATGCTTTACACTGCAATCTTATTGAAAGACAGACAATCAGGGGTTCACCGCCAGGTTGTCAGGCAGCATTTTTAAGTGGGTCACCATTACCATGTCCCTGAAAATTGCCTTGGGGTCATCACCAGACTATTGGCCAGATTTAGAAAAAATGGTGCAATTAGGGAGCCTCAGAGGCATCCCTACATGCTGCCCCTGGTGTTTCCTATCCATTTCCAAGGTGTTTCCATCATTTTCTGAGGTTTTCACATGTTGGGGCAAACTTGACTGTGCAGAACCTTTGGCCCCTGCAAAAATATTCGGGTCTCCCATAGACTTTAATGGGATTCGTGATTCGGCTCGAACCCACGAATCCCGCGGAAAATTCGGGCCGAATTCCGAATCACCAAATATTTTAGGATTCGATCAACTCTAATCATCACCTAAATATTTAAAGATATAAATGTTTCTCTTCTCTGCTTTTTGTGTTGTATCTTCCTATTGTTCTTCTTTGTTTTCCTCTTCTCCTTCTTATTCCTCTTCTTCTACTTCCTCTTCCTCTATTTCGTCATCCTCTTCTTCTAATACTTCTTCCCCTTGTTCTTTTTCCTCTTCATCTACTACCTTTTTTTCTCTTCCTCTTATTTTTTTTCCTTTTCTTCCTTTTTATTTTTACTTGTCTACCTTATTCTCTAACTTGACCTTCCTCTGCCTTATTATTTTCCTTCTTCGAATTTCACCTTCAAGTACGTTTTTTTTTTTTTTTTTTAGTCTTCGCCTTCAATATCACATCATTAGTTTTATCACAATGTCTGATTACAGTATAAGATAAACTATTTGGATTCAATAATCATTTTTATAGTTGTACACATTTTTGTGTTCACCAAAATGTGTATGTTGGTCATGTCTAAAGAAGTACATTGTGTTTCACACAAACCAATGTCACAATGACTCATGTTTTCCAATTTTTGCAGCAGGTTATGTTATGGATCAGTCAGTATGAATCCACTGTGCCAACTAAACCCTAAGAGCATTATTCTGGTGCTCCCCTGGTAGTTACCCTATAACTCTTATATAAGCATCTGCAGGGAAGCAATCTGACCACTACTTCCCAGGATATTCCCACTGTAATTGGCAGCTGACCCACTGGGGTTAGGAAATCTTGTACAAGCACTAAAAGATCAGGGTACAGAAATGTATTTGGAGTTAGTCTGAACAGTCACAAGACTGTTTTTAAAAAAAATCAAGACCGCACACAATGCAGGCATAGGAAAGACTTTCAGGCAGAGTAGTGATGAGGCAACCATGAGGCAGGAATGCTAAGGTCTAGGCTTCAGCGCAGACAGGAGAGACAGACTGGGTTAACTTAAACATAAACTAAAATGAAGTTGGACATAGGCAAGAAAGCACAAACTTGAAACATGGCATTAATGCAGGCAGGAGATAATGTAGGATAAACCCAGGTAAATCACAATAGCAGTAGACTATCAAACAATTTTGCTGGTCACCAGGGAACTTAAAGCTCAGGCACCCTTGCGCTAGAGAAGGTGCCTTAAATACCTAGGGACACTCAGCCATTGGTTAGGGCAAGATTTGGTAGCATGCACACTGGCATCTTAAGAGGCTGGAGGTGAGCATGCGTGCGCTCTAAGGTAGTATTAGGCACTCTAAGGGAGTGCAGGGGCTGCAACATGGAGAGGACATCAGCTACCAGGGTGCCAGATGACTTGACAAGTGGAGTGGTGTGCACGCCTACACTGTACAGCAGTAGGGCAGTGGACATAGACCAACTTGGAATAATTGCATGAGAGACTGCTGCTGTATCATAAACCATATAATTCCATGTAATGTCAATCACTTTGTGCAACAAGTACTGTATGATCTGTCCTGGTCTTGTGATGATTACACACACTATATTACACATGATACTATATTGAAACTCCTAGCCTTAGTTTTAAACTTTCCCTTTTCAATCTTATATTATGTACTATGTATTATATATTATATTATATTTTTTATATATTATGTATTATATGCATTATATTATGCATGCTGTAGTTTGTTTTACTGCCATAGCCACATAATTCCTGTTGATATGCCAATTATTGGCATTACTGAACTTTACAATGGTTTTTATGGTACATCTGTAATAGATTCAGTGTGAACATCTGGGTGTATGGTAAAGAATACCCAGTGACCCCCATCTTTTGTTAGGATTCACAGTGGGCCGCCATCTCCTGTAGCAAAACATGTAGATAAAGAAAGCATTTGTAAGATATGACCTTGGAGAGAGCAGGGCATAGAAAGGAAAATGAAAATATGAAGCCGGACTCGAGTAATAGCCCCTAGAGTTGAACTGTTGTATGCATTGAAAAAGCTTTACTCCCACAATGTAGCATTATATCACAATATTATACAGATATTAGAGTAAGTGGGATTTCATCTTTTTCATAAATCAGTAATACAGGGCATACAAAAGTAAATACATTTGTAATATATCTTATCAAGTAAAAATGCTTCTTTCTCCTAATATCAGCTATTTTCCTGCTCTTTCCCTCGCTTCACTAACTCTCGATTCACTGCCCAAACCTATCTTCAGTTACAATGAATTAGCAGCTCACCGATGGGTCAGATTACATGGAAGGCTGCTGGCTAGTAGGTGATTTACTGTCTCATTTAACTGCTGGATTCACTTCTAAACTATATACTTGCTAACAGCCAGAGATGATTCTGGCAAATTCAGCTCTCCTGTCCTGTAGGTAAACCCTACTCATAGGTGGGTGTTCCCATGCATGTTTGGGGAAAGACTAGGAGTGGGGTTTAAATGCCCTGAACTTAACATAAATGTAGGCAAGCATGACACTGTTCAGTGTTGCTGTAAGTTACACTTCATCACTATTGCTTCTGAGGGTGTGCCACAAGGTAATAGGAAGCGGGATCTCTAGTTTTCTGGCTGTGCTTTCAATGGGAGTTAAACAACATAACAGTTAGTCTACACCTAATAGCTAAGGGAAAATTAAAGGGTTTGTCAGGAAAGCTCATCAATATCTGATCGGTGAGGGTCTGACACCCGGGAACCCCCTCAGATCAGCGGTGAGACTTGGAGTCAATGCTCCATACGAGTGATACGATTGTCTGGTGCCAGTTACACATACTGTACATTGTATAGTAGCTGTGCTTGGTATTGAAGCCCAGGTCTATTCACTTGAATGCAACTGACGTGCTGCACAAAAGTCATGTTGATTAATGAATGTAATGTCACAGGCCTAGCAAGAGATTGCAGAGCCCAATGGAGCACCATGGCATCTTCAAAATGCAGAGTGATCGGGGTACAGGGAGTCAGACCATCACTGAACTGATATTGATGACATTTCCTAGGTTTATGTCATCAACATTGTACTTCTGGAAAACTCTTTAATTGGGACATTATTTTCGATGAAGGAACAATGGAGCTAGTGTACTTCTGGATGTCTAGGATAGTAACACTATACACACAAATAAGTATGCATCTACCCTGTTACTTCCTGGTCTCTTGGAGAGGGAACTGTACCCAAAAACTTTCTGGAGACTGTAAAACTCTGACATTTCTCTGTCAATTGGCCCCCCATAAAGTCATAAACTACACACACCCTGCTATAATCTTCTTACAGACAGTACAAAAAGGAAGTGTTTTCCATCAGTATGGAGGGTTTTTACAAATAAAAAGTAAATAGCAGCAAACATACGGCATTAGTTCTCTTCGATAGACTTACATCAGATTAATGAAATGAAAATAAAGCAAATGAATTAAAATATGTTGGCTTTTCCTATAAGCAGGCCCTAGTATAAAGTAATATATCCAGAAGCCTCTAAAAACAAACCATTGTTATTAATGGTAACAGGCTTGATTTACGGGTAGCATCTCTTTCCTGCTTTATAGCTTAGCTATTTTCATTCTTGAATTCTCTATGAGGAGCCCACGGCTGCGGCTGGCATGAATAGATTTGAAAAGGAGGAAAGTATCACAGATTAAATCATTCCAACTTCTGTTCTAAGATTTGCAGTTTAATGCCTTTTTTCCTTAGTCGAATACCCATGCTTTGCAATGCAGGCTGATTATTTTCTGTTTAAGCCAGCAGGCATACTGCCACCTCATTACCCTTTTACTGATGAGAAGTAGCCTCTGAAAAGCATTGCAATCTCTCTATACGCTGTTAAACTTGCCTGATATGTTACAAGTCCAGGGCCCAACCATTGAACAGAAAAGGTTCACAAACATGTCTCTTCTTGTTCTTTTGTAATGTCTGCACTCGTGTTTCTGCCAATTATAGAGTTTGGAGAAGCTAATCTAGCCCATCAGCCGGTGCCCTGATGTGCTTCTTGAATTAATATGGCTGTTATTAGTATTGCCTTCCTCACCTTTGTGCGATTGGCATATACCGTCACATTTCATTACGATCTGTTTGTGCTAATGAGGATTAATTACTACTGTGTATCAAAACTGCCAAAGGTATTTGCTCTGATATACTACACGGGCAGCTTGAAATTTGGTCTTTCAGAATGCTAATTTATATCTTATTTATCTAATTTTTGTCCTATTTTATCTAATTTCTTTGACAGATGCGTCCCTAATAATTGTGAACATGGAGGAAAGTGCACTCAAACGTGGGATACCATAACTTGCAATTGCGAAGGAACTGGATACACTGGTGCCACCTGTCATAACTGTAAGTATCCCTCAAGAAAGTCACTTAATTTTTCTTCTACATGTATATAAATAGGAAAAAACAAATATAATTGGCCACCGAAAGCAAATGTATAGAACAGGACCACAAACCTTCATAACCAATGTCAATGAGTAACTTTATAGAACAAAGTGATTATGATAAGGAGTGATGATGGTGAGAGAGAAGAATAAATTTGCCATGACTAAGAAAGAATCAGGAGTCAGAGGTGTACTTAGCCTTTCTGCTGCCTGAGGCAAAAACTGAAACAGCGCCTCCCCCCATGCCAATTTCTGACCCTTCCCTGCCCCCCCTCTTGCCCCACCTGGTGCTGCCTGAGGCAATCACCTCACTTGGCCTCACTGGTGGTGCACCCCTTTCAGGAGTATATATTGATTGCTAGCTAAGATTATAATTAACTTCACTGCCAATGATGCCTTTTCCTGGCTTTCATTCAGTTGTCCATGGCTGCAAGTTATGCCCCTGTCCATAAATATGCATATGTTTAAAGGGGTTTTATCAGACTAGAATATTTATGTCCTATCTTCAGGATAGCAAAAACAAACACAATGATACAGCCCTCTGCAAACACAGCTAACAATATAAATACATTAGTGTTATTCTCACTATAGAAAATATACTAGTGCTAATGCTATGTTATAAATATGAGATGGCAAATTCATTTTGTACAAAATTATTTGCGCCTGTCCACCAATGACAAGGCAATCTCTTTAGGACAGGAACCTTCACTAAATATTATATCCTCTGGTCAGCCTCCATTGAATCTTATTAATCTATCTTCAGGATAGGTCCTCAATATCTGATCAGATGATTTAGTTAGCACTGTGGCCTGTAGCTAGGCCAGTGACGTCACTTTTTTCGGTCACATGTGCAGTGACCCAGCAGATGCAAAATGTTTAAAGTCATAAAAGTGCACTGCTAAAGAGTTAATGTTGAGATTTATTGCTAAAGTACTAATTTCTGTATGCACTTTGTACCCCTAATTGTTGTCTAGGAGCAGTAAATAGTTAAAACTAGGAGTCTTGGTTCAGTTGCCTGGGTGATGGGCTTGTCCCACCCCCAGTTATTGAGTCTTTGCTGAGCAGGCCTATAGTAAGGACATGAATGTGTGAGCTTCTGAAAAGTGGGCCTAAAGAGAATCATGGTTCAGGGAACCTCTATCCTTGAGACTGAAACTACCAGGAATCAGCTGAACTGAAAGATTACACCTGAGAGAAAGAGAACAGACTTTTATGGAAGGTATGTAGAAAACAATTTCAAGGCTGTGCTGGAAAGACAGTAAGGTATCTGCTCATTTATGGCAAAACACTTCACTGCCTCTGGAAAGGGTATATTACTTTGGAGCCAACTACGGACTACAAATATTGTTAAGCCAACCCTTGGCCTGATGGACTTCCCATCTTATCTAAGAACTGCATTGAAGAAAGTGCTAATGAGAATGGAATTCCATGCCTGTGGTTATTTGGGAAGATTGAGAGTGTACTCAGAGTGAGACACAAGGAGAACTACTACCATCATTGCTACTGGCTACAGCTATTGGGAAAAGCCTACTCTATAATATCCCTCAGAACTGTGCTATAAAAGGCCCATTATGGGGCTTTCTTCAATGCCTGTCCTCAAAACATCACTCACTGCTGTATTGGGTCCACTGGACAGTATGAATAAACAGATGTCAGCAGGAATATCTGTTGAGCCTGCTTCTCATTGGCTCAGTGTGCCTGCTGAGATCTATTTATACTGCCCAGTGGTCCCATTCCTGAAGCTGTGAAGGACATGTCCTTTGAGAATGTGGAGGCTGTGCTGGGCAGCACCTAATGGATTCAACAAGTGCAGGATGCTGGTAAGTTTCTTAGCACCACCTCCACTTCAATGTTTTTACAGCGACCAGCCCCTCTTCTGCCATCTTAAAAGCAAAACCTCTTCAGCATGTGCCACCTAGTGAGATGGAGGGTGTGCACCACTGCTCATGAGCTTTGACATAGAAATCCTAGTGAACTGTTCTATGTCTGCCTTCCTGCCTTGCACCCCTATATCTAACATCAACAACACCCCAGCCAACACCAGGTAGGAGCCCCAGAAAGTCCCTGAGGGAAGAAAAGGACGAACACACTCATTGCCACTGCCACCACTTTCATCTTCTTTAGCAACATCCACCATGTCTATCCTGTGGGTCAGTGCACTGCACATGTCCTAGGTGCAGCTAAGTCCCATTAAAGTGAATAGGCCTGGTTTGTAATAGCAAGAATAGGTACCATACAATGTATGCGGCACTGTGCTGGGTATGATGTGAGGTGAAAGTGCTCACTAGAGCAACATTGCCTCTTCAAACAGCTGATCAGCAGGGAATGTCAGGAGTCGGATATTCACTGATCAGATATTGATTACCTATCCTGAGGATATACCAAATTTTTTTCCCCCCTAGAAAATCAGTTTAAGAAGTCTAAACTTTGGAAAATTATTATTTTGCAATGTCCAAATTATCCAAAAGTCCAAATTATCCAACAGACATATAGGTGTAAACCCACACGGGTTGCCCTTAACACGCACAAAGAGACTGTTGATCCTCAGGTTAAAGTTTTTTGTAATTGCTATTAAAGGGCTTGTCAAAGATGTTTAATTATTTTGGACAACCCCTTGAACAATTGCTCTGACCTTATTTGAGGTGAAAGTCATTGTAGGTCACCTCAATGACTGGGAAACAGCCATTCCGGGATACACTTTGTATAGGAAAGATAGGGCGGAGAGAAGGGGGGTGGGGTAGCCATTTATGTTAAAGATACCATAAAATCAACAGTGATCCAAAATTCATGTAAGGAGTTGGAGACTCTCTGGGTCTGCTTGCAAAATGAAAAGGGATCTGTTACCAGAGTAAGTGCTATCTATAGGCCTCCAGGGCAATCTGAAGAGCATGACATTATGCTGGTGGACCAGATTACCCAAATGGCAGTAAAGGGAGATATTGTAGTTATGGGAGACTTCAACATGCCTGATGTTGATTGGAATATCCCTTGTGCATCCACATGCAAAAGTAGGAACATAGTAGAGGCCCTGACGGGGACCACTGGCACCACTGTCCCTAAAACAGTTGGTGAAAGCGCCAACTAGAGGTGAAAATATCCTAGATCTAGTATTTACAAATGGGGATGTGGTATCTGAGGTGAAGGTGGGAGAAAATCTGGGTTCCAGTGACCACCAATGTTTGTGGTTTGAAATCCAAACTGACTGTGAGAAATCCCATTCTGCAACCATAGTATTGGATTTTACGAAGACCAAGTTTGAGGTTATGGGAGAATATGTAAAGAAAGAATTAAAAGGGTGGGATAAAACAGCAAAAGCAAGTGCTCAGTGGAAGGCATTTAAAGAAGTCCTCTTAAAGGCAACTAGACTATATGTTAGACAAATTAGCAAAAGGAAAAGAAAGAGAAATGCACTATGGTTTACTAGAGAGGTAAGAGCTATAGTGAATGATAAAAAGTCTGCCTATAAGGTATAAAGAGTCTGGAAGTGTAGCAGACAGAAAAGTGAATAAAATTATACAAAGGAAGACAAAACAGATTATTAACGCTGCTAAAGCTTCAAAGGAGGAAGAAATGGCTAAATCTGTTAAGGAGGGTAATAAAACCTTCTTCAGATATATTAGTGACAGGAAGAAGAAAAACTGCGGCATTACAAAACTTAGCAATGGAAAAAATCTGTATATAGATGGGAATAAGACGGTCGCTGACCATCTGAATAACTACTTCTGCTCAGTTTTTTCAGATGGCGACTTTCATAATCAGAACATGGCTGGACATAGCATTGCCTCTAGTTGTAAGGTTTCAGCCCCAGTGTTTTCAGAGGTCGATGTTCTATAGGAACTTGTCCGGCTAAAGTTAAATAAGGCAATGGGTCCGGATGGCATCCACCCCAGAGTTCTTAAAGAACTCCAATCTGTGATTGTTGGCCCCCTGACTGATCTGTATAATCAGTCCCTTCTTACAGGAGATGTTCCTGATGATTGGAGAATGGCTAATGTTGTACCCATTCACAAGAAGGGTAGTAGAAATGAAGCTAGTAACTATAGGCCAGTCAGCTTGACATCTGTAGTGGTAAAAATGATGAAGACTCTTCTAAAAAAGAAGGTAATTGACCATCTAACAACAAACAACTTGATGGACCCAAACCAGCATGGCTTTACTGAGGGCCGATCATGTCAGACTAATCTCATTGATTTCTTTGACTATATAACTAAAGTGCTGGATGAAGGTGGTGCTGTGGATATCGCCTACCTGGATTTCAGTAAAGCTTTTGATACGGTTCCCCATAAAGAGCTGATAGAGAAGTTATCAAAAATTGGACTTAACCCCTGGATAGTTCAGTGGATCTGCAGTTGGCTGAAGGACAGATACCAGAGGGTTGTTGTTAATGGAGTGTATTCTGACAGAGGCTGGTTACAAGTGGGGTGCCACAAGGATCTGTTCTGGGTCCTGTTCTGTTTAACATGTTTGTAAGTGACATAAGGGACGGCTTGGTAGGGAAGGTTTGCTTGTTTGCTGATGACACAAAAGTGTGTAATAGGGTTGATGTTCCAGGAGGTGTCGGTAATATGGAGAATGATTTATCTTTATTAGATAAGTGGTCAAAACAATGGAAACTGCAGTTTACTGTTTCTAAATGTAAAATAATGCACTTGGGGAGAAGAAACCCTCTATCTGAGTATCGTATTGGCAGTTCTGTGCTAACAAAGACCTCAGAAGAAAAGGATTTGGGGGTAGTCATCTCTGACAGCCTCAAAATGAGTAACCAATGCAGCCAGGCGGTAGGGAAAGCAAATCATATGCTTGGCTGCATAGCTAGAGGTATAACAAGCAGAAAGAGTGAGAGAGTTCTTAATATGTATAGTCTGGAGGAAAGAAGAGAAAGGGGGACATGATTGAAACCTTTAAATATGTTAAAGGACTGAATAAAGTTCAGGAGGGAAGGGTTATTAATAAGAAACAGAACACAAGAACAAGGGGGCACAATCTGAGGTTAGTTGGGGGACAAACCAAGAACAACATTAGAAAATATTATTTCACTGAAAGAGTAGTAGAAGCTTGGAACAAACTTCCAGCAGAGGTGGTTGATAAATCCACAATAACTGAATTTAAACATGCCTGGGATAAACATGTATCTATCCTAAGATTTAAAAAAAGGATAATAAAAAGGGCAGACTAGATGGACCAGGTGGTCTTTTTCTGCCGTCAATCTTCTATGATTCTGTTTCTATGTTTCAATAAAATAACTTAGTTAAGGACTTATCTTAGTGAGACAACCACACAATTTCTAAACACTGTGGGTTGCTTAGACTGCAAATGAACTGAGGAACATAACATTGTAAAAACAGTACATAGGCCATATAATGTATGCAGCATGCCTATGGAGCCGCCATGTATGCCTATGGAGCTGCCATCTTTGTAAGAAAAACACACCTGGTTTGTACAAATGACAAGAGAAGTAGGCTGGTGCTGGCCATGAAGATACAAGGAGTAGAAATTTATATGATGGGGCAGTGAATTCTGTCAGTCATAAAGGCAAAGAAACAGATGACTGCACTCTCCTGCTCAAAGTCATTTCTCCTTATTGTATATAAATTGTATCAAAAAGTGGGCAACAGTATGTTTAGCTGAATGGTTGACAGACTGGATCACGTTATTCATGCTTCATCAAGGTTGTACCTTGTCAGCTAGGGGACTGAATTGATAGATTAACAGTACAGGTTATTCTACTCAAAATGAAACAGGACTGTATGATAATGAACTTAGTATTGAGCTGAGAATTTTGAGTTGAACCCCATAAAGGACATGACCTGTTTTAGACATCGGGACACAAAGCATTTTATTTTTTTATCACCACAATGGTGTATTTTATTTTTCAATTGACCTCTCTATTTAAGGGCTTGTGCTTTGCAGGATGAGTTGCATTTTCAATGGTAGCATTTTGAGGTACATCTAGTTGCATATTGTTTTGTTAATTTTGTTATAAAATATAAAAAATATAGCAATTTTAGCATAGTTTTTTGGGGTTTTGGTCCTATTTTCTTTAAAATATTTTTTGTGTTGTCACCTTCAGAGATTCATAATAATTTTTTTTCTCCTTTGCCGTAGCCATGGGAGAACTTTTTTGGGGTGCATAACTTTTTGATCACTTTTTATTGCTAAAAGTGGAATAAGAAAAAAAACAGAGATGCTGGTACGTTTTAAAGGGTTTGGCCACTTTCTGGTTACTTTTGACCAATGTGTATTTAAGGCTGCTGTCACACTAGCAGGTGGGTGAACAGCCTCCCGGATCCATGCTGCGGCTAATGCACGTGTGCCACCAGAACTCTGCTATGTGTATGAGCAAAGATTTCACTTTTATGACTTGTAAGCTTGGGACTTGAATTGAGTAATGGAGCACACCCCAAACTGACTGAATTGTGATAAGTGAGTGGGTTTAAGAGTTTACCAAACTGTAGTTGACCACAATACTGAGATTCAGGACAAATGTTTGTGATTTAACAAGCAAACTTTATATCAGTAAATAGTATTGATAAGACTGCCAAGACTTCGAGTTAAGGCTTGGCTTCTGGTCGAATCCCAACAGATGAGAATGTGGCCTTCATCTGCTGTTGGCGTCTGGAAACACCTTCATTAAAATCAGAAAAAGCTAATCCTTATGTTCTTGCACATTTTCTCTTAGCATTACACTCAGATACCTAGTATAACACCCAGCTGCAGTAAAACAGCTGTGCCTGTTCAGTAGTATCAAAGAGGATTTAATAGATCTTGTTCTGTCTACCATCTAACAGCAGAATAAAGCCATTGGATTACAATAACACAGGTCATCGGAACTCAAATGGCCTGGAGAATTTTGTCAGAAAACTACAACGTTGGTTTAAAAAGTAATCCTTCTCTTTTCGTATTACTGTTAGAAGGTGGTAGAGATTAAAAATAAGATGCTTAATTATAGCTTCACATTTATGCATCCTACAAATTGACACCAGGGTCTGATTTAGTTTGACTATAAAAGAAAAAATTTTGTTCAACTTCCAGGTTTTCAAAAACTAGATTTATTTTCTTTAAAGCATCATTTTAGTGGTGATAACATAGAAATGTGTTTCATAATGTGAATATTTTTAACCCTCTGCATTACGGTACGTGCATAGTGGAAGTCCAGTCTTAAAAAATGGTGCCTCCTCAAGTGCAGCAGGCACAATAGGTGAAAAATTTCTGCTGTCTCATATAGCAGATAAAAATTATGAAAATTCAAATCAACCCCCATTTCAGTAGAAGAAAAAATAAAGATAATAAGCATTGCCACATCCAAAAAGGCCCATACTATTAAGTTATAAAAATATTTATCCCATGCTGCAAACTGAAAAATTAAAAAAAAATCTAAATGTCACTTCACTTCCGAAAATCAAGGCGTCACTTCACCTCTCCCCCAAAAAAGAGGGTAAAAAGTGATCAAAAAGCCATACATACTCCAAAATGGTATCAATAAAAACTACAGATCATCTAGCAAAAAAATTACCCCTTACACAACTCTGTAAACATAACTATAAAAAAAGTTTTCCAATATTTTTATTTTTTGTTAGTATTAAAAAAAACTATATAAATATGATATTGTTATAATCGTAATGACACAGAGCACGGGTCAGTTTTACCCCATAGGGAAAACTGTAAAAACAAAACCTATAAAACTGTGTCAGAATTGTGCTTTTTTTTTTTCCAATTTTGGCATTTTTCCCAAATTTTTTTTACTTCCAACTACATAGATGTAATAGTAAATGGTGCCATTAGAAAATACAATTATCCTACAAAAACCAAGCTCTCATTCAGCTATGTGAACAGATAAATAATAATAAATTTTAAAAAAAGCTATGGTTCCAGGAAGGGAGGGAGTAAAAATGGAAAGGCAAAAACAGAATGTCACCCAGTCCTGAACTAGTTAATAACCTTTTAAGTGAATTCCTTTATATCAGTGAAATGAAATGATATAATTTACTAGACCATAAGTCATTTGATAAAACCCCTCACAGTAATGAAAAAGAAAAGCTACACTAGGAACTACTTCACAGCCATATAGTGCTCATGGACAATGCTGAATATTTGGAAAATATGATTTAGTTTCCATTGTTTTAGTGTTTAGGTAAAAGAAATGCAAGAGCATTTAGTTGGACCTTGGGGGAATTCATCAAGTTAGTACACCTGGATTTTGGCGTACTACTCAACAAACTCTCAAATTTTGTTGCAAGTACTGTTTTGACTAAAATTTCACATGATATATAATATACTATATTACAATACATATACAGTATCTCACAAAATGAATCCACCCCTCACATGTAAATATTTTATTATATCTTTCCATGGGACAACACTGAAGATCAGATACTTTGATACAATGAAAGTAGTCAGTATAACAGTGTAAATTTGGTGTGCCCTAAAAATAACTGAACACACAGCCATTAATGTCTAAGGCTACTTGCACACTTGTGTTTGCAGGATCCATTTGTGAGATCTGTCCAGGCTCTCACAAACGGATCTGTCATGATAATACAACCGTCTGCATCCGTTCTGAATGGATCCGTTTGTATTATCTTTTACATAGCAAAGACGTATCCGTCTTGAGCACCATTGAAAGTCGATGGAGGACGGATCTGTTTTCTATTGTGTCAGAAAAAACGGATCTGTCCCCATTGACTTACATTGTGAGTCATGACGGATCCATTTGCATCAGTTTCTTCATGTGGACACCATACAAGCAGCCTTTTAGTGTCCGCCTCCAAAATGGAATGGAGACTGAACTGAAGCAAACTGATGCATTCTGAATGGATCCTTTTCCATTCAGAATGCATTAGGACAAAACTGATCAGTTCAGGACCGTTTGTGAGAGCCTGTGACGGATCTCACAAACGGATCCTTACAACGCAAGTGTGAAAGTAGCCTAACCCACTGGCAACAAAAACGAGTACACCCCTAAGTGAAATAGCCAAATTGTGCCCAATTAGCCATTTTCCCTCCCCGGTGTCATGTGACTAAATAGTGTTACAAGGTCTAAGGTGGGAATGGGGAGAAGGTTTGTTAAATTCTGGGGCGGATTGGGAACTCAAAGTGGCCCTGGAAAAAAAGGTAAAAGTGGCCCCATATTGTAGGCTGAGCCAAACATGTAGAAGGCGTGGCCAAAAAGGAGGTGGGGGTCATTTAAAAGCAAGAAAAACATATGTGGTATCAATGTAATCGTACTGACCTGGAGAATGAAGAACACAAGTTAGTCTTACTGCATAGTGAACGCCATAAAAACAAAATCTATAAAAGTGTGCTGGAACTGGATTTTTTTTCAATTCCACCCCATTTGGAATTTTTTTCCAGCTTACTGCTACATCATATTCCATATTAAACAGTGCCATTAGAAAGTACAACTTGTCCCGAAAAACAGCAAGTCCTCATATGGCTACGTGAACGGAAAGATAAAGTTAAGGCTCTGGGAAGGGTGAAAGTAAAAAACTAAAATGCAAAAAGGGAAAATTGCCAAGTCAGGAAGGGGTTAAGCATTTTTTGGTCATGTTTTCTATCCATTTTCATTTTTTATTTGTGGCTTTTTCACTTACTTTTTTAATTTTATTGTAGTTATTTTTCTTTATTCATTTTATTTCACAACTGGCTTCAATAATATAAGTCTTTCACATTGAGTTTGTATCCATTGACATGATCATAACCGTTTGGCGGTCCTGCACATTCTGCCCTATTTTAGAAATGCCTATTCTTGTCCACAAAACGGACAAGAATAGGCCTTGCTCTATATTTTTTGCAGTGCCACAGAATGGACATATGGATGCGGACAGCGCTCAGTGAAGTCCATTAAAATGAATGGGTCCGCATCCAATATCCAAAATTTTCAGATCCGGACCAAATATACAGTCATGTGAATGGAGCATTACACATTTATCTTTTTTCTCTAATAATACCATACTTTATTTTCACTTTAATAAAAAAAAAATTTTAATTCTTCCTTTTATCCACCCCTCCTATCTATCTCTCTGTCTCATAGTACTGACAAGCTGAGGACCCTGAACTAGCCTGTTAGTGTCATGATAATAACTAGGCTTTGCAGGTGGCATGCACAGGGTTACATAGCAAGCTGCCTGCCCTGCTGTCATTATGATAATGAGAGAGCACAGCAGGGGGGTGCCGGGGCCGGTCGCTTGTGATGCATGTCTCTGTGTAGCTAGGCTAGCTGACACTGCGCACGCCAGCCAGCCCAGTGATCCCATTTATCTTTATTGAGATTCTTCAAATGTCAAACACTTAAACTCACCCAGGCAGCCTATGGGTGGAGCGGTCGGCAGACTAGTGATGTGAGAGATCTCACACACCGCAGTGGCCAAGCCGCCGAGCCCCATTCATAAATCCACTCACTGTCACAGTGTAGCGCAGCAGGGGCTGTCAGACAGGGACTTAGTAACTCGCAGTAAGTCCCCCTGCTGCACTAGCACACCCCACACGGCCTCAATTTTAAACACCACTCCCCTCACATACTCACAGGCTGCAGCCCAGAAGTGTCGGAGAGTCAGTCAGACAGTCGAGACTCAACACTGCGCAGCACAGCAGGAGGTATGTGTATTACCGTTTAGAACAATACCTGGGCTCCCTCCACGGGCCCACTGCACATAAAAAACATGCGGCCCACCGGGAACCTTCCCGGTACAATACATTGCCAATCCGCCCCTGGTTAAATTTGATGTTATTGCTCTCAAATTTCAGTTCAGTCATTTAAATCCAGAGGAAGAAAGCAGACTGGTTTGAGAGTTGCACTTATACAAGCAGAGAAACAACGCGATTTTGTGAGCGTTCGCGTGTTTGATTTTAAGGTGTTGCACAGAGTGTTGCACAGGTGAGTAATTAGGGTGTGGCTATCTAATTAGGAGACGTTAAATAGCCAGTCTTGAGGGCAGTTCAGTCCTTTGGATCCAGAGGAAAAAAAAGCAAACTGGTTTGAGAGCTCCACTTATACAAGCAGAGAAACAACACGAGTTTGTGAGCGTTTTTTTGTGCGTAATCCCCATTTAGTATGTGTTCCATTATTGACAGCGCAGTCCAGTGCACATGTTGTCTAATGTATGCAGTCCTGGAACAGCCGTTTAAGGGTGCATATCTTTGTTCAAAATATGAGCAAATTGTCCATTTGGAATCGCACATCATGTATCTAACCGGGTGAATTTCAACACTGAGAAGCGCTGACAATTTGGAAAAGAGTTTGCTGCTCACTGAGCAGGCACTCTATGGGGTAGATGTGAGGGAGGGTGGTAGTGAGGAGGCTCAGGAAAGTGAGGTAGCTAGCTGGGTAACAGTTAGAGAGCAGGGTAGAGGGAAAAGTGCCAGGGAGGCTAGCCCTGATCTGACACACCCCAACAAGTTTGCAAGTTTGGCAGATGAGGGGGATGCCACTTCAGGAATGGCACTGCTGCAGCCGGACACTTCCACTGCCAGTCGGGGAATGTCAGCTCCAGTAAGCAGGGGACCAGGAGAGCAGGGCAGGCCAGACAGGTGCTGCTAGTGGGAGTGGGATTATTAGGGGTACTCAGAGGGCAATCTGTCACAAAGACCAGGATCATCGAACGGTGTGTTGTCTTCCTGGTGCTTGAGTTCGACACGTCGCAGATCGGGTTGACAGATTACTGGGAGGAGCTGGAGAAGATACAGCAGTCATGGTCCATATCGGAACCAATGACAAAGTTACAGGTAGGTGGAGCGTCCTTAAAAATGATTTTAGGGATTTAGGTCATAAGCTTAGGGCAAGGACCTCAAAGGTAGTGTTTTCCGAAATACTGCCTGTACCACGAGCCACACAAGAAAGGCAGCGGGAGATTAGGGAGGTAAACAAGTGGCTCAAGAACTGGTGTAAGAAGGAGGAGTTTGGGGTTCCTGGAGAACTGGGCCAACTTCTCTGTTGGCTACAGGCTCTATCATAGCGATGGGCTGCACCTCAATGGGGAAGGGGCAGCTGTTTTGGGGGAGAAGATGGCTAGAAGGCTGGAGGAGTGTTTAAACTAGGGACTGTGGGGAGGGTAACTACATTATAGAAGGGGAAGATAGTGCAGATAGAGACCTGGGGCAAGGTAATGGAACTGTGGGAGGAATGGAAGAAGGAACTAGAACAGTTCAGGAAAGGTGTAGGGGAAAAAATATACATCAGCCTCTTAATTGTATGTACACTAATGCCAGAAGTCCTGACTAAAAAAACTGGTGAACTGGAAGCAGTGATGTGTGAAAAGGACTATGACATATTGGGCATAACTGAGTCATGGCTGGATGATAGCTATGACTGGGCAGTTAACGTACAGGGTTACAGTCTGTTTAGAAAGGATTGCCAAAACTGGAGGGAGGGAGGGGTCTGTCTTTATGTAAAGTCCTGTCTAAAGCCCACACTCCGGGAAGATATAAGTGAGGGACATGAACATGTGGAGTCACTGTGGGTAGAAATACATGGAGGAAAAAACAATAATAACATACTAATAGGAGTTTATTATAAACCACCTAATATACCAGAGTCCACAGAAAATCTACTTCTAAATGAAATAGACAAGGCAGCAAATCAAAATGACATTGTTATTATGGGGGACTTCAACTACCCAGATATAGACTGGGAAACTGAAACCTGTATATCTCATAAAGGAAACAGGTTCTTGGCAATAACCAAAGACGATTACATTTCCCAGCTGGTCCAGGACCCGACTAGAGGGACAGCCATACTGGACTTAGTATTAACCAATAGACCTGACAGAACAACAGATGTGCAGGTTGGGGGACACCTGGCAAATAGTGACCATAAAATAATAACCTTCAAAAGTTGTCATTCAAAAGAGTGTTTATTCAGGGAGGAACGCAAATACCAAACTTCAAAAAAGCTAAATTTAGCCAACTAAGAGAGGCCAAAGGCCTAACTAACTGGCACAAAGTCCTGAAAAATAAAAATACAGCCACAAAATTTTTAAAAGCATCATAATATCTAATTGTGAGAGGTACATACCTTATGGGAATACAAGGTTAAGAAACAAGAAAAAAAACAATGTGGATAAATAGAACTGCAAAGAAAGCAATAAATGACAAAAAGAAAGCATTTAAATCACTAAAACAGGAGGGCAGCGAGGAAGCATTGAAAAACTATAAGGAAAAAAATAGAATATGTAAAAGACAAATAAAAGCAGCCAAACTAGAGACCGAGCCATTAATCGCCAAAGA
>ONZH01003402.1:0-45434 GCA_900303285.1 Rhinella marina
TGCTATCAAAAATAGTAAATTTATTGTGCAGCAGGACAATCACCCCAAACATGCATCCGATGTAGTTAGGAACTATCTTCAGCATAGAGTGGAACAAGCAGCCCTGGAAGTGATGATATGGCCCCCATAGAGTCCTGATGTCTACATCATTTGGTCTGTCTGGGATTACCTGAAGAAATAGAAGGATTTAAACAAGCTTACATCCAAAAAAGATCTGTGGTTTGTCCTCCAAGATGTCTGGAACAACCTCCTTCCTGTATGTCTTCAGAGCTGTGTGAGGGTGTAATATACTTATCTGGCTGGGCTCCAGCGGTGCATTCCTCAGCTCCGCCACCCATGTGTTTTTGACCCCGGCTTGTCTCACGACTCTGGTACTGAATAGTCCGTCTGGTTCTGACCCATTTCTGTCGACTCTAATTATTGTGTTTGTACTGTCTGTGTTTGTCTGTCTCTGCACTTAAGTAGCATAGGGATTGTTGACCAGTTGTGGTCTAGACGTTTAGGGCTTGAACTGCAAGTAAGTAGGAGAAATGGGTGGTTGCAGTTCAGGGCCTCACTGTCCTTGTCCGTATCTACACTGCTGATGTGACATAGGGCTCTTTTTTTGCAGGACAATCAGTATTTCTCATTGATACCATTTTGGAGTGTGTATGACTTTTTGATTACAATTATATTCAATTTAATTTTGGAGGTGAAGCAAACAAAAGAATAGCAAATTGGCCATTTTGATTTTTTTTTTATTCGTAAAGCTGTTCACTGTATGGGACAAATAAATTTATATTTTAATAGTTTTGGAATTTTCAGAAGCGGCAATGCAAATTATGTTTTGTTTGTTTATTTTTATTTGTAAAAGGAAAAGGGGGTGATTTGAAGTTATATATATATATATATATATATATATATATATATATATATATATTGTGAGACACTGAAGGGGTTAATCCTGGATGGCCGGTATATTTCTCCTGGGTTCAGCTACTATGCCTACTAGAGACTGAGGGAAGTTCATGTCTCCCAACAGGAGACATGGGGAAACCAGGAAAGTGCGATATGGTCTCCAGCAAAAGTAGTTGCTGGAGACATTTTGATAAAGTGTGTTTGGGCCTGGTTTTTTTGGGATGGATGACAAGTTTGGCAGTGGGGCCATCCATCCCACTTCCTCCACTCCAGGTCTTAGGGTTTGGAGTCAGGCACCACAGGTGCTGAGGCTGGACCATTAGCAGGTCGATAAAGCCTGCAAGATGTGCAGACAGAGGGAGGCTGGGTGCAGCTAGGAATGCTGAAGGCTGCTGGCCTCAGGCGATACTTTTGATGCTATCAAAGGTAAAAACTTGTGGACTGAACTGCATAACATGTTGTATTCGTGTGGCTGTAGCTAGACGCACGTATAGTGAGGAAAACTGTCTTATGTTTAGGTAGTGCTGGACAAGCAGGGTTTATTTTGTTTGTGCCTGAAGCAAAGGCTGTATTATCACTTATTTTGAGCTTGTGAATAAACGCAGGCCAAGCCTGCATTTGGACTTCAATCTGTGTCTGGGACTCTGACTGCTGTTCACACCGCAAACCCGCACCCTACCGAGCTAACTTCCCCACAATATATATATATATATATATATATATATATATATATATATATATATATACACACAGTTGTGGAATTATATACTTAAAAAAAGTGTGAAACAACTGTAAATATGTCTTATATTCTAGGTTCTTCAAAGTAGCCACCTTTTGCTTTGATTACTGCTTTGCACGCTCTTGGCATTCTCTTGATGAGCTTCAAGAGGTGGTCACCTGAAATGGTTTTCACTTCACAGGTGTGCCCTGTCAGGTTTAATAAGTGGGATTTCTTGCCTTATAAATGGGGTTGGGACCATGAGTTGTGTTGGGCAGAAGTCAGGTGGATACACAGCTGATAGTCCTACTGAATAGACTGTTAGAATTTGTATTATGGCAAAAAAAAAAGCAGCTAAGTAAAGAAAAACAAGTGGCCATCATTACTTTAAGAAATGAAGGTCAGTCAGTCCGAAAAATTGGAAAAACTTTGAAAGTGTCCTCAAGTGCAGGCGCAAAAACCATCAAGCGCTACAAAGGAACTGGCTCACATGAGGACTGTCCCAGGAAAGGTAGACCAAGAGTCACCTCTGCTGCGGAGGATAAGTTCATCCGAGTCACCTGCCTCAAAAATTGCAGGTTAACAGCAGCTCAGATTAGAGACCAGGTTAATGCCACACAGAGTTCTAGCAGCAGACACATCTCTACAACAACTGTTAAGAGGAGACTCTGTGCAGCAGGCCTTCATGGTAAAATAGCTGCTAGGAAACCACTGCTAAGGACAGGCAACAAGCAGAAGAGACTTGTTTGGGCTAAAGAACACAAGGAATGGACATAGACCAGTGGAAATCTGTGCTTTGGTCTGATGAGTCCAAATTTGAGATCTTTGGTTCCAACCACCGTGTCTTTGTGCGACGCAGAAAAGGTGAACAGATGGACTCTACATGCCTGGTTCCCACCGTGAAGCATGGAGGAGATGGTGTGGGGGTGCTTTGCTGGTGACACTGTTGGGAATTTATTCAAAATTAAAGGCATACTGAACCAGCATGGCTACCATAGCATCTTGCAGTTGTGTGCTATTCCATCCGGTTTGCGTTTAGTTGGACCATCATTTATTTATCAACAGGACAATGATCCCAAACACACCTCCAGGCTGTGTAAGGGCTATTTGACCAAGAAGGAGAGTGATGGGGTGCTACGCCAGATGACCTGGCCTCCACAGTCACCAGACCTGAACCCAATCAAGATGGTTTGGGGTGAGCTGGACCGCAGAGTGAAGGCAAAAGGGCCAACAAGTGCTAAGCATCTCTGGGAACTTCTTCAAGACTGTTGGAATACCATTTCAGGTGACTACCTCTTGAGGTAGACTCTTTGAATGAGAAGGTGTGTCCAAACCTTTGGTCTGTACTGGATATACATACATATATATATATATATATATATATATATATATATATGCAATCATCTGAACACATCTCCCAAAGATTGCAGTGATTTACCATTGAAGTATATGGGAGAATCACTACATTGTTATCAAGCCCTGCCACAAGAATTGTCTCACATGGAGTTGAAGTTTCCTCTCATTCAGCAAAGATCTTGAAATAGTGAGAAATTCAACATAAAGTTTACTATAAAGTTGTTTAACTTTGTCTTTGTATAATGATTAGAATGGTTCTGCTCCGACAAGCCTTTACACAAAACTACGTTTTGATGCAAAATTGCATGAGGGTGCACAACAAAAAAGTATGGAGCTGAGCGTATATGTTTTTAATTTTCTAGTTTAGGTTTGATATGTTTAGAGTCCAGAAAGCCCTGGAAGCAAGAGGGTTAATACCATGAATATTATTGGAATCACTCATAAAACTTGTACTGATAAATGTCATCTACCTTGGTGTTAGTGCCACCAGAGCGTGAGCTGTATTCCTTCCTCATCTTCATCCATACTGTTCATTAAACTTCAATTAAATGTTTTAGATGATTACAATCTTCTAATTTTAAAATGACACGCATGCAGATATGATCTTCTGAAGCGATTGTCTTAAGACAAGATAATCACAGACAAGTTCTTACAAATGTAAATGAAAGGAACTTCATTGCTTGTTCTGTATATGCCAGCCTTTTTATTACAACCAATAACTTCAAGCTGCAAAACATTCTTCAAGACCTGACTATTAACTGTATAGCTGTTGGAGTGAAGAAGATAATTACATATAACATTTGCACTACAGATTTTGAGCTTTTCCATAATTCACAACCTGACATGAGGTATGCTCAGTGTAACAGTATCTGCCTATGTGCATTCCTTCCTCACACAGGATGTTCAAGGTTCTATTTCCTGTCATTGCCTCAAAAGACGTAATTATTGAAGTCATAACATCCACATTGGCCGCAATTATCTTTTCCAGGCAGCAGCATTTATCTGTCAACCATACTTTGACCCAGTCTCCAGGCAAAAGAAATTGGAAGAACCTTGCATAATTATAATTTAGGCAGAGTCTCTCTGGGTATGAAATTTTGGCACAAATAATTCTACAGGTGTATAATCCAAGTACAAAGAATAATAATGAATTAGAGCTCCCAAGTTGAATTCTTCTGACACCTTGTTATAGACTCTGTCATCATGTATACAGGCTAATCACACCCAAAAAGATGGTTTTATACGTATGGGATGGATAAAAAGTATACGGCGGTCAATTACTATGACCCCTATGCCAGAAACTTATGTAAAGTTTGCAAACTTCAAGTTTGTAACATAGGGGGTCGTTTATGACATCAGATATGTCAGTTTTGAGGTGTAAAAAAAGTCACCAGTTATGGCAGCTGCAACATTTTTGCAACATTTGGTTAAATGTGCTACATTTCCTGATCTTCACCACTTTTCACAGTGGTCTATGTTTAAAAGGCTAAAAGTGAATTTAAAGAGAACCTTTGACCTTTCTACTTTATAAAAGTAGACCAGGGGGTTAACTGGCATAGGTTATGACTTTTTGGGGACTTTTTCAAAACACGCACATAATAAATGAACCATAATCTAGGTTTAAAGAGGACCTTTCACCACTCCTGACATGTCTGTTTTAATAGCTTCATGCATTCCCCATGTACTAACAATTTTGGAACATCTATTCTTATGTCTCTATGTTGTGCCATTCCTTTATTATTTGCACTAGAAGTTATGAATGAATTGCTATTTGTCTTCAGTAAGGGAACAGAGGGGAGGTAACAAGTTGGGGGTTTACCTGCACAGTCTGACAATGACAGCACTGATTGGACAGAGTCAGTCTGTGCTGTTACACCCCCCCAACTTGTTACCTCCCCTCTGTTCCTTTACTGAGGGCAAATAGCAATTCATTCATAACTTCTAGTGCAAATAATAAAGGAATGGCACAACATAGAGACATAAGAATAGATGCTCCAGAATTGTTATTACATGGGGAATGCATGAAGATTAGTGATGAGCGAATCGAAGCGGCAATATTCGTGATTCGCACGAATATTTCCCGCTTCGGCTCGGCTCGGCTTGGCTCGTGATACCGAGGCAGAGCGGACTCGTGAATATCCGTGAGTCACTGCCCATTTGAAATGCCCGCTTTTTTCAGCCAATCAGCATGAAAGGGAAGGCTGTGGGAACGCCTGCTGTGATGTACCAGCCCCTATACCTCCCCAGCAGTGATTGGCTGGCAGTAACATGTGACCTTACTTTACATAAGGTAGGGACCTG
Source organism: Rhinella marina (assembly GCA_900303285.1). Lineage (NCBI taxonomy): Eukaryota > Metazoa > Chordata > Amphibia > Anura > Bufonidae > Rhinella > Rhinella marina. The sequence goes on from ONZH01003402.1 coordinate 5,273, forward strand.
CAGCACCAGCCTCATTGTGCTTTTGGAAGGAGAAGAGAGAGACAGTGTTAGCTAGTGTAGTGTGTGCAGCAAGGAGTTAGGAGTTAGGTTAGGAAGCCCCAACAGTCTTGTTAAAGACTATTTATTCTCTGAAGAACAGTATACAGTATATGCTGTAAGCCTGTATTCTGTGCAGAGCTGTGCCTGGTACACCTTGTCCATCCACATAGCTCAAACTATACATCTCTAAACAGATATATTCCTGTGCATGACTGTGCTGAGAGAAGGGAATATTACATCAGCCATCTATATACCTCACAGTCTATAGATTCCGTATTGATCTGTAGATTCCAGTGTGATATACAAATACTGCGTGCTATTTCTTGATAGATCTGAAGATAATTTTACCTAGATATCAATATATCTATATTGGCCAGTGCATTTTAGTGCTCTCTGTAATACATGGTGCTGCGACAAGGGAATATATTTCATCAGCCTTCTATATACCTCACAGTCTATAGATTCCGTATTGATCTGTAGATTTCAGTGTGATATACAAATACTGCGTGCTATTTATTGATAGATCTGAAGATAATTTTACCTAGATATCAATATATCTATATTGGCCAGTGCATTTTAGTGCTCTCTGTAGTACACGGTGCTGCGACTAGGGAATATATTACATCAGCCTTCTATGTACCTCACAGTCTATAGATTCCGTATTGATCTGTAGATTCCAGTGTGATATACAAATACTGTGTGCTATTTATTGATAGATCTGAAGATAATTTTACCTAGATATCAATATATCTATATTGGCCAGTGCATTTTAGTGCTCTCTGTAATACACGGTGCTGCGACAAGGGAATATATTTCATCAGCCTTCTATATACCTCACAGTCTATAGATTCCGTATTGAATCTTTACAATTATAATAATATAATACTGCTACTGTGCACATGGAGAACCCCAGGGTCAGGGGGAGAGGGGGAAGAGCTGGGAGAGGTGGAAGAGATGGTCGTGGAGGGAGAGGTGGGAATCGTGGTGGTGCTGTGGTCAGCGGTGATGACCGTGGTGTGCGTGGTGACACAGTGCCGGCTGCCGTGGGTACAGTGGAAACACGTAAGGTCAGGGTGCCTGGTCAACTCCAGAAGTTGGTAGGGCAGCGTCCTACAACTCTGACAGACCCCAAACAACAACAGGAGGTGGTTCAGTGGATTGCAGAGAGCACGTCCAGCCACGTTTCGTCTGCCTCCTCATCCAGCCAGTCGACTTCTCTGAGCCAGGGTGTCTGTCCTCCAACTCGCCCTCCTTCTCCCCAGCCAGAACCCTCTAGGGGTATATCCCACGGACAAAATTTATCCATGGAACTCTTCAGCCGCCACTTCCCTGATGTGCCAGTGAACGAGCTGCTATGCCCTGATTCCCAGGACCTTTTGCAGTCTCTGGGTTATGAGAGTGGGGAGTTAGCAGTGGCGTCTGAGGAGCTGGTGGAAAATGACGATGAGACACTGTTGTCGGAGATAGTTGTCAGGGACATCACTGTGGAGTCTGAGGAAGACCTGGGGGATGATGAGGGGACAGATCCTACTTGGGTGGATGAGGCAACTGGAGGCAGTGGTTCAGACTGTGAGACGACATCAGCACCACAAGCTGTTGAGAGAGCCAGAGGGCTGCGACGAGGGAGAAGTCAGGGCCAAGTCACTACTTCCCCAAGTGCTCCTAGAGGTCACGCTCCAGCCCGTACTATGCGCCACTCCTTAGTTTGGGAGTACTTTAAGGATGATGAGGCCGATCCTCGTTTGGCGGTGTGCAAGCTGTGCCACACGTCAATGAGCAGGGGTTCAAAACGCAACAACCTGACCACTAGTAGCCTGCGCAAACATTTGGAGAGAAAACACCCCACCAAATGGTTTGCACTTCTGTCAGCTGGTGACGTTGACACAGTTAGTCCAGCAACTGTGTCTCTTCCAAGCCAGGACGTTGCAGCCTCCAGCCCCAAAAGTTCCCTTCCAGCTCCATCTCCCTCCCTCTCCTCCACTCATGTGTCCCAGTGCGGCGTTCAACTGTCTCTACCGCAGACATTTGAACGCAAGCGCAAGTACGCAGCCACCCACCCCCATGCGCAAGCTCTAAATGTGCACATCGCCAAGCTGATTAGTTTGGAAATGTTGCCATACAGGCTTGTGGAGACAGAATCCTTCCGCAACCTTATGGAGGCGGCAGCCCCCCGTTACTCTGTCCCCAGCCGACACTATTTTGCCCGATGTGCCGTCCCCGCCCTGCACCGGCATGTGTCTGAGAACATTGCCCACGCTCTCAAAAATGCGGTTTGTGGTAAAGTCCACATGATCACAGATACGTGGACGAGTACCGGTGGCCAGGGACATTACATCTCCCTCACGGCACATTGGGTCAATCTGGTGGAGGCTGGGTCAGAGACCGATCGTGGGGCTGCACATGTGCTACCCACACCACGAATTGCGGGACATAGTTCCGTCTGTGTGTCTCCGGCACATTATGCCTCCACCTCCTCCTCCTCCAAAGTGGCAGTAATGCCCCAATTGTCAAGTCTCATTTTCTCGATGGCCAGCAGTTTCAGCACTGTGGTAGGGAAGCGGCAGCAGGCAGTCCTGAAACTGCTGAGCCTGGGGGATAAGAGGCACATGGCTGAAGAGCTCTTACAGGGCATCAGGGGGCAGACCAATGTGTGGCTGGTGCCGCTGAACCTTCAGCCAGGAATGGTGGTCTGCGATAATGGGCTTAACCTGGTGGCGGCTCTGCATCTTGGTGGGCTGACTCACATGCCATGCATGTCCCACGTGCTCAACTTGGTGGTCCAGCGGTTCCTCAAGACCTACCCCCAGTTGAGTGAGTTGCTCACCAAGGTGCGGCGCATACGCGCCCATTTTCGCAAGTCCACCACCGATGCCGCGACCCTCAGGACTGTGCAAGGGCGGTTACAACTCCCTGTTCACCGGCTGCTGTGTGACGTTCCCACGCGTTGGAATTTGATGCTACACATGCTAGCCAGGGTGTACCAACAATGCAGGGCAGTTGTAGACTGCCAGCTGATCCCCCGAGGTGGTAGTCAGGCCAGTCATCTTCCTCATGTCTATGCTGAGGAGTGGACGTGGATGGCTGGCATCTGCCAGGTCTTAGGTCCCTTTGAGGAGGCAACAGAGATGGTCAGTGGTGATGCACACATCATCAGTGTCACCATCCCTCTGTTGTGCCTCATCCAGAACTCCTTGAGGAACCTAAGATCTGAGGATTCAGCAGTGTCACAGGAGGTGGGGGAAGTCAGTGACATTGAGAGCACCCTGTTGTCAGTTTCGCAGCGCGAAACTGAGGAGGAGGAGGAGGCTGAGGAGGAGGAAGAAACTCTTGGCCACCATGCATCAGGGGGTGATTCCATGCTACCTGTTGAGCGGGTATGGGCTGAGGAGGATGAATTGGGGTCGGAGGAAGGGGGGGAGGAGGAGATGGACAGTCCGCTAAGTGAGGAGGCTGAAGGCTTGCGTGTTGGCACAGTAGGGCGCATGGCAGACTTTATGCTTGGCTGTCTTTGTCGTGATCCCCGGGTCAAGAGGATACTGTCCACCAATGACTATTGGGTGTACACCCTCCTTGACCCACGCTACAAGGACAACTTTGCCCAACTTATACCCGTGGAGGAAAGGAGCACCTGAGTCACTTTCTACCACAAGGCCCTGGTTCAGAAACTGCTACACGCCTTTCCAGACCAGTCGAGCAACAGGGGGCGGACTGCAGTGGCTGAAGTTGGAGAGGAGAGGAGGGGGAAAGTCAGTGTAGGCGCCAAGGGCAGGGGTACACTATTCCATGCTTTTGCCAAGTTTGTTAAACCCCAGCAAGACAGTACGACACAGCCACAGGGCAGGCAGAGCAGGGCGGAACAGTACCGCAAGATGGTGAGGGAGTATGTCGCGGACCAGACCAACGTCCTGACCGATAACTCCACGCCATATAATTACTGGCTGGCCAAGCTGGACAGGTGGCCAGAACTTGTGCAGTACGCTCTTGAGGTGCTTGCCTGCCCTGCTGCAAGTGTACTGTCTGAAAGGGTTTTTAGTGCCGCCGGGGGTATCATTACGGACAAACGGACGCGCCTGTCCACCGACAACGCCGACATCCTCACGTTCATCAAGATGAACAGGTCATGGATATCCCCCCAGTTCTCATCCCCACCTCAGGCTACCTCCTAAATTGCTTGCTTTCCTCCTCCTACTCTTCATCTGAGTTGCATATGCAACAATATATATATATATATATATATATATATATATATATATATATATATATGCTTCCTACTAACAATTTTTCAGGAAAGTCATCCTTCTTTCTACTAACAATTTTTCAGGAAAGTCATCCGGCTTTCTAAAAACAATTTTTCAGGAGTCATGCGGCTTTGTAACCAAATTTTTTATGAAAGGCCATGGGGTTCCATACACACAGTGCTGACGGAAGCCCATCAGCCTTTCTAAACACAATGCCCACTGCCTCTCCCAAGCGGTTGTGGTGCTGATGTTGCCTCACACTTAAAATTGATCTGTTCCGCTCTCTTCCTCGGGCTGTCTGCGGAGAAGGCGGACGCTCCGAACCGGTATCATGGTGCCTCTGGGGCCCCTCATTAAGCCCAGGATCGTCAAGAAGCGGACGAAGAAGTTCATCCGCCACCAATCAGACCGTTATGTAAAGATTAAGCGTAACTGGCGTAAACCCAGAGGTATTGACAACAGAGCCCACAGGAGGTTCAAGGGGCAGATCCTGATGCCCAACATTGGGTACGGTAGCAACAAGAAGACCAAACACATGCTGCCCACAGGGTTCCGCAAATTCCTGGTCCATAATGTCAAGGAGCTCGAGGTTCTGTTGATGAGCAACAAGTCCTTCTGTGCAGAAATCGCCCACAACGTCTCCTCAAAGAACCGAAAGACCATTGTGGAGAGAGTGGCACAGCTCGCCATCAAAGTGACGAACCCCAACGCCAGACTGTGCAGCGAAGAGAGCAAATAAATATCTCTGTGGTTATTTGTGCTAAATAAAAGTTAAATAAACACAAAAAAAAAAAATTGATCTGTTCCTGTGCCTGATCCACCCAAGTTGAATCTGTCCCATCATGAGAAAGTCCCCCCAAGGAGTCCCCACTGTAACTTGCTTCACTTTCAACTACCTCACCCCCGACACCTGTGTCTCGCCATTGTCCACCACCTCCTCAGACAACACTGGTAAATCCCCACTGTCAGCACACTGAGACTGCAAAAGGTCTTGCGAATTGGGGCAGAGAATGTTCTGGGGTAGCACATCAGAGAAGGGGTGACTATGGGTTTCCAGGGAGTACGTAACCACATGCAATCTCCATCCAAAAAGTCATATTGAGGCTCACCACCATGCTTTACACTGCAATCTTATTGAAAGACAGCCAATCAGGGGTTCACCGCCAGGTTGTCAGGCAGCATTTTTAAGTGGGTCACCATTAACGTGTCCCTGAAAATTGCCTTGGGGTCATCACCAGACTATTGGCCAGATTTAGAAAAAATGGTGCAATTAGGGAGCCTCAGAGGCATCCCTACATGCTGCCCCTGGTGTTTCCTATCCATTTCCAAGGTGTTTCCATATTTTTCTGAGGTTTTCACATGTTGGGGCAAACTTGACTGTGCAGAACCTTTGGCCCCTGCAAAAATATTCGGGTCTCCCATAGACTTTAATGGGATTCGTGATTCGGCTCGAACCCACGAATCCCGCGGAAAATTCGGGCCGAATACCGAATCCCCGAATCTTTTAGGATTCGCTCAACTCTAATGAAGATATTAAAACAGGGATGTCAGGAGTGGTGAAAGGTCCTCTTTAAACCTGGATTATGGTTCATTTATTATGTGCGTGTTTTGAAAAAGTCCCCAAAAAGTCATAACCTATGCCGGTTAACCCCCTGGTCTACTTTTAAACCTAAAAGTGTAAACCACATTGCACTCATGCCAGATATATTACTACGGCTTTGTTCACATCAGTTTCTGATCTCCTGCTCAGTTTAGAAACAGGAGAATGGAAAAGACGGATTAGGCACATAACTGAACTGAACGGAACCTAAGGACCCCATAGACCAGGGGTACTCAACTGGCAGACCGTGGTCCGAATTCGGACCGCGGCTGCCAGCTGTCCGGACCCCTGCTTGCACCAGAAGCAATGAGCGCTTCCATCAATACAGAGGAGGAGCCGGGAGCTGAGCGGTGAGTGACATCAGCTCCCTGCGCTCCTCCCCTCCTTCTGGCGCCTGTGCTGTGAATGGTGAAGCTGGAACACTTCTCCTGCTTCACCATTCAGTCTGCCCAGATCGCGCTGCCGGCCGATGTGGGAGGAGCCTTCAGACTGGAAATCTGCATAAGCTCCGCCCACATAGTGCTGCAGCGCGATGCAGTGAAGACAGGAGGACTGTGAGCTTCAGGAACGGGACAAGGTGAGTAGTGCTGTGTGTGTTTTTTGTCTGTTTTTTTTTTATATAGAGGGGGCACCGAGGACTTTATACCTATGGAGGGGCACAGACTTTATATCTATGGAGGGGGCACAGAGGATTTTATACCTACGGAGGGGCACAGAGGACTTTATACCTATGGAGGGGCACAGAGGACTTTATACCTATGGAGGGGCACAGAGGACTTTATACCTATGGAGGGGCACAGAGGACTTTATACCTATGGAGGGGGGCACAGAGGACTTTATACCTATGGAGGGGCACAGAGGACTTTATACCTATGTAGGGGCACAGAGGACTTTATACCTATGGAGCAGCACAGAGGACTTTTTACCTATGGAGGGGACACAGAGGACTTTATACCTATGGAGGGGGCACAGAGGACATTATTACTATAGAGGGGGCACAGAGGACTTTATAAATATGGAGGGGGCACAGAGGACTTTATACCTATGGAGGGGGCACAGAGAACATCATAACTATGGAGGGGGCACAGAGAACATCATAACTATGGAGGGGCACAGAGGACTTTATACTTATGGAGGGGACACAGAGGACATTATAACTATGGAGGGGGCACAGAGGACTTTATAAGTATGGAGGGGGCACAGAGGACTTTATAAGTATGGAGGGGGCACAGAGGGCTTCATAACTATGGAGGGGGCACAGAGGACTTTATAAGTATGGAGGGTCACAGAGGACTTTATAAGTATGGAGGGGGCACAGAGGGCTTCATAACTATGGAGGGGCACAGAGGACTTTATACCTATGGAGGGGGCACAGAGGACATTATAACTATGGAGGGGGCACAGAGGGCTTCATAACTATGGAGGGGGCACAGAGGACTTCATAACTATGGAGGGGCACAGAGGGCTTTATTACTATGGAGGGGCACAGAGGGCTTTATTACTATGGAGGGGGCACATAGGGCATTACTAATGTGAAGGGGCACGATGGGCATTTTTACTATGGAGGGGGCACAATGAGCATTTTTACTCTGGAGGGGCCACAGAGGGCATTTTTACTCTGGAGGGGGCACAGAGGACATTTTTACTCTGGAGGGGGCACAGAGGGCATTACTACTATGGAGGGGGCGCAATGGGCATTTTTATTCTGGAGGGGCCACAAGGGGAATTTCTACTCTGGAGCGGACACAATGGGCATTTTTATTCTGGAGGGGGCACAATGGGTATTGCAAATGTGAAGGGGGCACAGAGGGCATTATTCCTCTGAAGGGGGGCACAGTGCACAGAGGGCATTACTACTATTAAGGCTACACGCGACTGGTGTTATCCCTCCTTATATATTTTTTTGTTTTGCAGCTCGGACTTTCATCCTACAGCAGACTCAGGTAGGTGGGCCTTCACCAAAAGTACTTGAGTACCCCTGCCATAGACTATGATGGGATCTGATGAAGATTTTTGAAGCGGAGACAAAAGTAAAGTCCAGTTCTACAGTCTTGGGAACAACTGGTGTTGTTATAGGTCCATACACAATGCAAATATACAAAATGTGGTGGTATTTGCAGGATAATAATGTTCCCAGAGCAGGAGACATAAGTCCCATTTCTTATGTTGCTTCATAGTTTTTATTTTTCTTTTGTTCCTTTTTTTGTTTTGTTTATCACTCCTCTCATATCTGTTATACTGACTGTATACACATGCAGACGTCCAGATAGTAATAAACCCCCCTCTCACAACTCACTTCTTAAAGGGAGTCTTTCACCTGTTTTTCACCTATTTAACTAAAAGCAGTGCCCCACAGAAGATTGCAGACACATCCTAGACATACCTATATGCACTGTGTGTCTGTATTACATGTCCAGGAAAAGCACTTTTATTCTGCAGGAAAACAGCTCACAAGTGCCCAGCTGAAAGTGAAAATAAAAACAGCTTTCACTCCTGACTCGATTTCTAACAGCTATATCTTCTGATATAGTGGATATAATGCTATTCTGGTATTGTTTGAAAGAAAGGTTGGAATGACAGCCTTCAAATAAGGTCAGGTTCATATTTCAAGTGGCTACTAATCCCAAGATATGAGTAGCTAAAGCAGCCCTCCCCTATTCAGTCTGGTTTGCTTTGGGCACTTGGAGCAGCAGAGCCGGGCACTTGGGAGCTGTTTTCCTGCAGAACAAAAGTGCTTTTCCTGGACATGTACAGACACAAAGTGCACACAGGTATGTCTGGGATGTGTCTACAATCTTCTGTGGGGCAGTGCTGTTAGTTATATTGGTGAAAAACAGGCGAAAGACTCCCTTTAAAGAAGGAGACACAAGGCAACTTCCTCTTCACCAATGCCAAGAGCGTCCATTGCTCAGTACCCTTTACTAGCGCAATGTAACCAGCTCTACACCCACACTGGTAGAAACCAATACTCAATGCTCCATTTCACTTTCCATGGGGGAGTAGAGGGGCAAAAGGAGTGTTGTGTTTGTTGACTATAGCAACAAATCAGATACTGACTCATTTCTTAACCCCTTAATGACCGGGCCATTTTGCGTGACCAGGCTTATTTTTGAAAATATGAGATGTGTCACTCTATGTGGTAATAACTTTGGAACACTTTTACTTATCCAAGCCATTCTGAGATTGTTTTCTCGTGACACATTTCACGACAGTGATAAATTTGAGTCAATATATGTCACCTTTATTTATGAAAAAATCCCAACTTTACCAAATTTAAATTTCTCTGCTTTTAAAATTGAAAGTGATACCTCATAAAATATTTGTTATTTAACATTTCCCATATGTCTACTTTATGTTTGCATCATTTTGTAAATGTCATTTTATTTTTTTTTGGGACATTAGAAGGCTTAGAATTTTAGAGGCAATTCTTAAAATTTTTAAGAAAATTTCCAAAACCCACTTTTTAAGGACCAGTTCAGGTCTGAAGTCACTTTGTGGGGCTTACACAGTAAAACTCCCCCATAAATGATCCCATTTTGGAACCTACACCCCTCAAGTTACCACTGATTTTATAAACATTGTTAACCCTTTAGGTATTCCACAAGAATTAAAGGAAAATGGAGATGAAATTTCTAAATTTCACTTTTTTGGCAGATTTTCCATTTTAGTAAATTTTTTCTTTAACACATCTAAGGTTAACTGCCAAACAAAACTCAAATATTTATTACCCTGATTCTGCGGTTTACAGAAACACCCCACATGTGGCGGTAAACTGCTGTATGGGCACACGGCAGGGCGCAGAAGGAAAGGAGCGCCGTATGGTTTTTGGAAGGCAGATTTTGCTGGACTGGTTTTTAGACACCATGTCCCATTTGAAGCCCCCCCAGATGCACCCTATAGTACAAAGAATCAAAAAGTGACCCCATTTTGGAAACTACGGGATAAGATGAGTTTTATTGGTACTATTTTGGGGTACATATGATTTTTAATTGCTCTATATTATTTTTTTTTGGGAGGCAAGGTAACCGAAGAATGGATGTTTTGGCACTGTATTTATTTTTTGTTTTTTATCATGTTCATCTGACAGGTTAGATCATGTGGTATTTTCATACGGGCGCGATTATATCAAATATGTCTACTTTCTTTGTTTCAGTTTTGCATAATAAAGCATTTTTGAGAAAAAATATGTTTTTGTGTCTCCATTTTCTCAACGCCATATCTTTTTTATTTTTCTTCCGATCGTTTTGTGTAGAGGCTCATTTTTTGCAGGAAGAGTTGAAATTTTTATTGGTACCATTTTTGGGTACATATGATTTTTTGATTATTCATTATTACACTTTTTGGGGCAAGGTGACCCAAAAATTGGTAATTTTGGCACAGCTTTTATTTATTCATTTTTACTGCGTTCACCTGAGGGGTTAGGTCATGTGAGATTTTTGTAGAGCCGGTTGTTATGGATGTGGCGATACATAACATGTAAACGTTTTTTTATTTATTTAATTTTTTTCACAATAATATCATTTTTGAAACCAAAAAGAAATGATGATTTAGTATCTCCAAAGTGTGAGAGCTGTAGTTTTTATATTTTTTGGGCGATTGCCTCAGGTAGAGGCTAATTTTTTGCGGGATGAGATGACGGTTAGATTGGTACTATTTTGGGGGGCATATGCCTTTTTGATCACTTGGTATTACGCTTTTTGTGATGTAAAGTGACAAAAAATGGCTTTTTTGACATAGTTTTTATTTTATTTTCTGTGTTCATCTGAGGGGTTATGTCAGGTGAGATTTTTGTAGAGCAGGTTGTTACGGACGTGGCGATACCTAACATGTATAATTTTTTTTATTTATTTAAGGTTTACACAATAATATCATTTTTGAAACAAAAAAAATCATGTTTTAGTGTCTTCATAGTATGAGAGCTTTAGTGTTTTTATTTTTTGGGCAATTGTCTCAGGTAAGGGCTAATTTTTTGCGAGATGAGATGACGGTTAGATTGGTACTATTTTGGGGGGAATATGCCTTTTTGATCGCTTGGTATTGCGCTTTTTGTGATGTAAGGTGAAAAAAATGGCTTTTTTGACAAAGTTTTTATTTTATTTTTTTACTGTGTTCATCTGAGGGGTTAGGTCATGTGAGATTTTTGTAGAGTAAGTTGTTACGGATGCGGCGATACCTAACATGTCTTTTTTACTCAATTATTAATGTGCGTATATGGGAAAAAATGATTTTTTTTAACGTTTTTCTTTTTTTTTACACTTTTTTTTTTACACTTTTTTGACTCAGACCCACTTGGTTCTTGAAGATCCAGTGGATCTAATGTCTATATAATACACTGCAGTACACTATATAGTGTACTACAGTGTATTTTTACTTTACACTATGCCTGATCAGGCTCCTGCCTTTAGCAGGAGCCTGGTCAGGCTTCATATACCATGGCAAGCCGGATGGCCTCCGGTTGCCATGGTAACCACCAGGACGCTGCCACAGCAGAGCAGCGTCCCGATGGGAGGGGGGAGGAAGCTCCCTCCCTCTCTTCTGGCCACAGATGCTTCCTCCCTGTTAACCCCTTCCATGCCGTGGTCCCTACGGACCGCGGCATGGAAGGGGTTAAACGGCTGACATCGCTGCCAGCAGTGATGTCGGCTGTTACATTAGATTGTCAGCTGTATGTTACAGTTGACAATCTAGTACCGCTCGGCCATCCTGAAAATGGGAGGGGGGGTGATTGAAGGGGGGGGTGATTTTTTACTCACGGGACGAAGCTGCTGTGGGTGGGTGGGTTGGAGGGTCATCAAGGACATCGGAGCTGCGCTGCTGCACTCTGCGATTGGTCAGTCTCTGCAGACTGACCAATCACAGCGATCGTGGGGGGGGGCTTTGATTGGTCCCCCAGAGTGTTGCTGAGAGCCTAAGCGTCGGCCCTGCGATCCTGTGACCCTGCACTTTGGCAGGGTGACAGTTAGAAGCCATGATGTGCCTGCACGTCTCAGTGCCTTAAGGCAGGGCAGCCCATGACGTGTAGGCACGTCATGGTGCCGTAATAGGTTAAACTCCTCTGGTAAAATGAAAGCTGTGCTGTGATTGATTGCTATGGGCAGCAAATAGCTTTTCTTTTAGACACTTTTGATAAGTCTGTTCCACTAAATACAATATACATGTAAAATGGCACACCTATTAGAACAGTTACAGGAACGTAGTTATGTTGAAAGACATAAGGGGATGCATCCAGGGGATGCATAAGGGTATGAATTTAGGAAAGGTGGGTGAGGCCCAGACTTCTACACATGTATGAGCATTAATGTTATTATGTTAATTTTAAGAATTCATCTAACCTCTTTTTTAAAACTAATGCTCCTGTTGTGACCACCTCCTGAGGCACACTATTCCACAGATTTACAGCTTTTATGGTGAAAAAGGCTTGTTGTCTACGGAGACAGAAATTTTTCCTCACCAGACAGAGGCAGTGCCCCTTGTCTTTTGTGGGGACCTTATATGGAACGGCTTTTCAGCATATTGTTTGTAAGCACCATTTATATATTTGTACAAGTAAATCATGATGCCTCTCCTCAATATTAAGTAAATCTAATTCTTTTAATCTGTTTGTATTATTATGAACTTTCATGCCCCTTATCATTATAGTCGCTCTTTGTACTTTTTCCAGCTGCAGGGCAACCTTTATATGGACCAGTGCCCAGAAATGAAGTGCATATTCCAGATGGGGCCACATGAAAGCTTTATAAAGTGGTAATATCACATCCCTGTCCCTCAAGGCCATGCCTCTTTCAATACATTAGAAGCAGCTGATTGGTATTGCTCGCTGTTATTTATCTATGTTCATCATTATTGATGCGATGGCTATGAGTCTGTTGTATTTTTGTTAGGCTCCGTTACCTAATTGGAACAATATTCTTTTGTGCCATATAGGCCAATAGTATAGGAGATCCAATCCCTTTAGTATGCTTCTCTTAAAGTGGCTCTGTCACCGGGATCAACCCTATTAAACCAGACATACTGGCTGGTGCTGGTAGAACTCATCACGCTCAATAAAACTGTATGATAAATAGTTGCAGAGAAATCAGGGTTTTTATTCATATGCAAATTAGCTATTCGACCACTCAGAGGCGGGGCTAAATATTCTGAGCACTGCTTTGTAACACCCCCTGTGCTCTGCACACGCTCCCCCTCCCATTGACTGACAGGGCTAGACAGGCTGAGGGCAGAGGTGTGTCCAGGAGCTGTGTGCTAGCATGTAAATATCATATACTATATATATAGTTTGACCACACTGAGATCTGTTCAGAAAACTAATCTACATATTACTGCTGTATTCACAGGCACAATATATAATTATACAGACACTAATAATGTGTGTTGCATTATAAGCATAAAAACACCATGAACCTCTATGAAGTGATGCTATAGCTTAGTGGTATAGTTAACTGCCCAGCATAGGTTCAAATCCGAGAAGAGGTATATATTCTCTGTTTTTTTTTTTAATTTAAAACCATATTATTTATATAATAAATAATATATAATAATAAGGCCTTACTATATTGAGAAAAGTGTGTTTGTTTTTTTTTTGTTAAAACCTATTACTGGTTTATTTATAGACACAATATATGATTATAAAGAAACCAGTAAGATTCAAACCTGGGATCTCTACATACAAAACCAACCACTTAACCACCAAGCTATAGCATTACCACATTAAGCTGTTTGTCTTTTCTAGGCTTATCAGCTAACATGTATTACTGGTGTCTGTATAATCATATATTGTGCCTGTGAATAAAGCAGTAAGATGTAGATGAGCTTTCTGAACAGATCTCAGTGTGGTGAAGCTATAGTGTAAGTGATATTTACATGCTAGCACACAGCTCTGCCCTCAGCCTGCGGTCTAGCCCTGTCAACCAAGGGGAGGGGGCGGGTGCAGAGCACAGGGGGTGTTACACAGCAGTGCTCAGAATAATCAGTCCCACCTCTGAGTGCTTGAATTGCTCATTTGCATATGAATAAAAATGCTGATATCTCTGCAGCTATTTATCATACAAACAAATTAAAGGTATAGTTTTAATCAGAATGATGAGCCCTACAAGTCGGTATGTCTGGTTTAATAGGGTTGATCCTGGTGACAAAGCCTCTTTAAACAGTACCAGCATAATATGGTGAATTAATTTTTAAAAAATTTAAAGTTGTATTACAAGCTATAGACACCTTGTGAGCAATTTATTTTAATGAATGCATTTTACTCACTTTGGGCTAAAATCACTAAATTTTCTCTACAGGGTTTAAGACTATAGACACCTTTGGGGCAATTTTTTAATGACTTCATTTATCAGCACAGACAGTGAGCCCTAACTAGAACTCAGCCCTAAGCAGCAAGTCTGCAACTGGTCAACGTTCCTTGCTCTGCTAAATGTAAGACAATCACATTCACAGAGACAAGAAAACAAAAAACTTGATCATATGGGAATGGGCTGGAACCAGGCAGACAATACAGTACCAAATCAGAAGACAGAGGGTAGGCAGAATAGCCAAGCCGAAGTCAGAACCAGACGGGAGTCAAAGTATAAAATCACAAGGCAGAGTAGTCAAAGGCAAGTCGAGGTCAAAACAAATAGTAATACAACACTCACAGAACGGATCCGGGAGCACAGCAAAGAAGTAAAACCTGGGTGTATTGCAAGTGGGGGATTTAAATAGAGTGTCATGTCCCTGTATCAGAACCTGATAGGTCCAGGGACTTTTCCCCCCATTAGATCAGAACACAGTAGTCCAGAAATAGGCAGGCTGAGCAGTCACTCAGCCTGCATCATAAGCCAACACACCTTAGCCAAATAAACCACTAAATCTCCCCCAGTGTGCATGCATTGCTGGGAGAAACAGAGGGAGCACTCCATTGCCATGGATGGGGGCGTAGCTGGGCATGTATGACATGGCGCAGCCGCGCTGCAGCCGCAGACTGCAGAGCTGGAGCTCGAACAGGTAAGTTGTTGACAGCATTATACTCACTTTGGGCTAAAACATCTTTTTAGTTGGTCTTTATTAAAAATGTTCTGCCATTTTTTGAGTACATGGGTTAATAATCAGTCTGTTTGCAGATCACTTCTCAGCCCTGTCATCTGATGGCTCATTTAAAGCCTTATCTCTGGTCTCCTGACCTCATAAACACTCATTTAAGCCATATTCCTATCAGGTTGATAAGAGTTTAGCTATAATGTGTTTATGAGATCAGGAGATCAGAGAGAAGTCATACTCTGGAAACAGACTGATTTAAAACCCCTGTCTGAATATTTTTAATAAAGACAGATTGACATTTTTTTTAGCCCAAAATGAGTAGAATGTGATCATTAACAAAATTTGTCCTGATGGTGTCTATATCCTTTAACCCCTATATAACAAATTTAGTCCACCAGCACCAACAAACAGGCCCAATAAAGAATACATTGTATTGTATACACTATATACACGTTGTTAATCTCCATAATAGTATAAATTATTATTTGCTTTTGAGCCGCAGCGGTGAAATAAACTCATCATATCTTATACATTCCATATTAAGCAGGATCACCAGTAAATTGATGTTTGTATATTCCTAATTGACTAAGACTTGTGTTGAGCACATCTCAGTATAGACTTGACACCAACATCTTGGCAATAGCTTTTTGCCAATTTAACCTAAGCTAAAACACGCCAGTGAAGTAACTTATTTTTAGTGATGACATTGCCAAGAGACTTATTCATTTCTAAAGTGCTCAGAGATCCATCCTTGGCTAAATCATCTACAAAGTGTCAAGAATTCTTGACGTCGCTTTGTGGCATAATGACTTCAGCATCTTCCTGCAGCGATCTACGAGCATCTCATTGCATATTTATCAGAAGTAGTTACTTGTGCTTACAACAAGCCAGTGTCATGATGAAATTAAATAAAAGAGCACATCTTGATGGAAAACAATTATGCTAATACCATTTATCACAGCAGCTCTGAATAATGCAGTTCTAAAAGGAGAATTGTAAAGAGGTTTTTGTCAAGGAAACGCTGCCTAATGCGTTCTCAAGATTCCGCACATTTCTCAGAGCAGCCACTGATATTGGGCATTTTTCAGATTAGTTTGTATTGTCTTCAAAGTGCTATTCTGCTTGGGAATGTATATAAAAATGCATGCAAAGGAAAGAATTCTGAAGATGAGGTAATTTATTCAGGTATTTAGATGAAGCTCCGGGGATCTGAAAGTTCTTCCATACATAATGGCCAAAGGTTTTTTATATACAACTTTTGGTTGACAGCATAATGTGGTCTCAAAAACAAAAGGCACTGGTTATATGGATCTTGTTATTATACCTCAAGGATTATCTGTCTTGGATTTTTTTTTAATGTCTTACATCACTTCTTTTTCTTAAACAGATGCTATTGAACCAATGTCTCGAAACACGTTGAAAATTTTAGCTACGGCAAGAATGAAAAATGGGCTGTTATCTGCTCAGGTCATTATGAAATAATAACCAGGCCATTACAAACTTTAATCAGTGGACTTTACAGTAATTCTGTGTATACATCATACAGGTCTATTGTGAAGGGAATTTGGCGTTTTGCGGTTACCTGTGTAGTTTGGATTGAAAGATCGATGAGGACTGATGACCTTCAGGAATGGTTGCCAACCTTTCAATTGTGCTGATTACGGGCAGTCCATAAAAACGGGTTTATAGCAAATGAAATATATATTGTCTGGTATCAGTTGCACTTTGTAAACTAAAAGTGGCCCTGGAAAAAAAAAAACTAAAAGTGGCCACATGATGTAGGTGGGTCCAAATTGACAGAAGATGGGACAAAACAAGTAGGCAGGGACAAGAGAAGTAGGCGGAGCCTGCAATACCATAGAGCAGCACAGAATACCACCCCAGCAGAACCAAATACCACAGGGCAGCACAAAATACTCCCACCCCAACCACAGTATTCAACTATATCACTGTCATGGGGACTGTAATACAGTTGAGTTCAGGAGGACATCTGTGGCCATTGAGCATCAAATCATTATGTACCTGTCCTGCGGCTATCAAGAGGGCTTGAGTGGCCCCCTGGCCATCTCAACCATTGGGAAATTTCCCTGTAGAGTCTATGGCCAATCTACCCCTATCTGGTATTCTAAAATTTGTTTCAATCCGATTCGTCTGAATAGGCCAAGAAATTAAATTTGGTTACAAATTAGTTCTACCCATATCAAAAGTTCTCTCTCTCTTCCAATTCTACCCGAACAAATCATTCAGATTCTACCAAAAAAATTTGGGTCAAGTTTCGATTCTAATAAGTCAAATCTCTCATCTCTAACCTATATTTTCCAGTTTTCATTAAATTAGTGGTATTAGGCCTCTTTCACACTAGCGGCAGTCCGGATCCAGCAGGTGAAGGGTGCCGTCGGATCCGGACTGCCGCAGGGACATGTGTGGGGCCGGAATCGCGTTCTGGCCCCACACATATCACACAGTACCATATACAGACATACACACACATACACACAAACACATACATACTTACATACTCCAGGCAGGCAGGCCGCACATCTTCATGCCAAGGAGGCGCGCAGCTATGAGGATTCCCCACAGAGCCCTCTGCTGGGCGCTGTAGGTAATCGTCATAGCGACGCGCCTCCTGGGCATGAAGACGTGCGGCCTGCCTGCCTGGAGTATGTAAGTATGTATGTGTTTGTGTGTATGTGTGTGTATGTATGTATGTCTGTCTGTCTGTCTGTTTGTATGTATGTGGTGACGGATCTGTCCTGAACTCCATTGAAAGTCAATGGAGGGCGGATCCGTTTAACATGTTGGTCACACCAAACAGATCCGTCCCCATTAACTTGCATTGGGGGTCATTCCGGATCCGTCTTGGTGCGGATGCCTGGACTGGAGAGCAAACCGCAGCATGCTGCGGTTTGTTCTCCGGTCTGAAGACGGAGCGGAATGCTTTCAGGAGCATTCCGTTGTCTTCAGTTCAGTTTTGTCCGCATTGATAATGAATGGGGACAAAACTGAAGCGTTTTTTTAAACGCTAGTGTGAAAGTAGCCTTAGTCATTGATTTACAGTATGTAAAATAAGTTGCTTGGATTGCAGTGTCTAAGTAGTTAGTATTTAGGAGCATTGACCTGTAGCAACATATGACTGCATGGACTGCAGTTCCTTGGGCTCACCAAAGGAGATGATGCCATCTCAGGTCCATCTCACATCTATACAGAACCATGCACATTTCTAATTGCTTTTTGAGTACACAGAACAGATCATCAATAAGGTCAAACAGGCTACTTGTGATTCCACCTATAAAAAACAGACCCTAGTGCCAAGTAACTAGCTTTAAATGGGGTAGTGTTCTGCTGGACTTTTGGGTCCTATTATTATTCTGGAGCCTAGGACTATAGGAGGATCGTTGGTGGGCCAGTCTGATTGCTTGTATGTTCTTCATGTATTAATTAATGTCATGCATTAATTATTATGTCCTAATCTTAGTTTAAGTTTCGTTAGGTCATATCCAACATTTCTGCTGCATTTGGCCTCAGTTTTCAGATGTGGTGCTGTGATGCAGTTTTTCGCAAACATTCTAGGATATTTCCTAGAAGTGTTGTAAACTCACATGCACACACACACACACACACCCACACACACGCATAGACACACACACCTGTTAATAAGGATGCTTTAGTGTGGAGCTTCAGGTTACTAGGCACATACCAACAGCATGCTACCCAGCAAAAAATGTGGTCTCCATATAAAAATGCAAATAGATTGGTCAGTTTACATTTTAATCTCATGTAATTATGAATGGTTGGTTGTATATCTATGTAGTCTATGCTGTTATACACATGTTCTTCATCACAATAACAAACTTATGAGCTTGTCCAGAGGATGGAGGCAGCAAAGTCATAACACAGCAGGGTATCATGCATGTACTTATGTTATTTATGGATGTAAATGCAAAGCATTCCCTTTAAATGGGTTTTGCCAAATTTAAAACATATGCCCTATCTATAGGAGTCTGATTGGTGGTGATTAGAGATGAGCGAGCATACTCGTCCGAGCTTGGTGCTCGTTCGAGCATTAGGGTACTCGTAAGTGCTCGCTGCTCGGACGAGTATCTCGCCATGCTCGAGGAAATGGCAACTTCCGCATCGTGCTTTTTTGGCGCCTAAAAACACAGCCAATCACAAGCCAGGAGACTCTGCGTACCACCCAGCATCACGTGGGGCCCTTACATGTCGATAGCAGGGGTTGGCTGGCCTGATCAGGTGACCCTGGAATATACTACCGACTGGCCGCGGTGCTCGGCTCAGATGCCGTCTGGATGTCGTTAGGGATAGAGCTGCTGCCTTTCAGGGACAGTGTTAGGGCCTGCATTTAGTTGTCTGTTAGGCAGGGATCACCCACAAAGAACCCAACAGCCCTTCTAAGGGCTAGAAGACATTTTTTTTTTTTTGTCACTTGGCTGGCTGGCACTAGTAGTGCAGCTATCGCCATATATAACCCCCTTTTTTATGTTATATCTCAGTGATACAAATCCATTGCACACAGCAGTGTGGAACCATTCTGTGTGTCACAGTTCAGTACACTCACTATTTTCTGTCCAGGTGACACTTTCTGTATGTCACCGAATACAACCAAGTCATTTGCTGCCTGTCACGTGTATGGCTTCATCCCAAAAATCTCTGTGCGACATTTGTCTGGGTCGCAGTCTAAATAGCTACCGTCAGTAGGGTGTCAGTTAGCTCTACGATAGTTTCTGCACGTCACGTTCCCAAAAAAACAAAACTAAAAGAAAAAAATATTTAAAAAAAATATAGAAAAAAAAATTAGTTTTTTGTTGTTTTAGCTGAGTGATACAAATCCATTTCACACAGCTGCGTGTAACCTTTCTGTGTGACGCAGTTCAGCATACTCACTCCAAACGGTATATACTGTCCAGGTGACACTTTCTGTACGTCACAAAATACAACCAAGTCACCTGCTACCTGTCACGTATATATAGCTTGATCCTAAAAATCTCTGTGCGACATTTGTCTGGGTCGCAGTCTAAATAGCTACCGTCAGTAGGGTGTCAGTTAGCTCTACGATAGTTTCTGCACGTCACGTTCCCAAAAAAACAAAACTAAAAGAAAAAAATATTTAAAAAAAATATAGAAAAAAAATTAGTTTTTTGTTGTTTTAGCTGAGTGATACAAATCCATTTCACACAGCTGCGTGTAACCTTTCTGTGTGACGCAGTTCAGCATACTCACTCCAAACGGTATATACTGTCCAGGTGACACTTTCTGTACGTCACAAAATACAACCAAGTCACCTGCTACCTGTCACGTATATATAGCTTGATCCTAAAAATCTCTGTGCGACATTTGTCTGGGTCGCAGTCTAAATAGCTACCGTCAGTAGGGTGTCAGTCAGCTCTACGATAGTTTCTGCACGTCACGTTCCCAAAAAAACAAAACTAAAAGAAAAAAATATTTAAAAAAAATATAGAAAAAAAATTAGTTTTTTGTTGTTTTAGCTGAGTGATACAAATCCATTTCACACAGCTGCGTGTAACCTTTCTGTGTGACGCAGTTCAGCATACTCACTCCAAACGGTATATACTGTCCAGGTGACACTTTCTGTACGTCACAAAATACAACCAAGTCACCTGCTACCTGTCACGTATATATAGCTTGATCCTAAAAATCTCTGTGCGACATTTGTCTGGGTCGCAGTCTAAATAGCTACCGTCAGTAGGGTGTCAGTTAGCTCTACGATAGTTTCTGCACGTCACGTTCCCAAAAAAACAAAACTAAAAGAAAAAATATTTTAAAAAAATATAGAAAAAAAATTAGTTTTTTGTTGTTTTAGCTGAGTGATACAAATCCATTTCACACAGCTGCGTGTAACCTTTCTGTGTGACGCAGTTCAGCATACTCACTCCAAACGGTATATACTGTCCAGGTGACACTTTCTGTACGTCACAAAATTAAACCAGACTGAACAAGTTTGTGGGTTTCAGTACACCAGGCCCATTTATTTTATTTTTTTTATAGAATACAATTATATACAGAAAATGTGGAACCCCAGGGCTAAGGTTCGAGGACGAGGACGAGGGCGTGGCGTGGCGTGGGCAGTCAATTACTGCAGGGGGCAGAGGCCGTGGTCCTGGGCAGGGTGAGACAGTACCTGCTGATGAGGGAGCTGTGGAACGCCGCAGAGCTACAC
Organism: Rhinella marina; assembly: GCA_900303285.1. Classification (NCBI taxonomy): domain Eukaryota; kingdom Metazoa; phylum Chordata; class Amphibia; order Anura; family Bufonidae; genus Rhinella; species Rhinella marina. The sequence goes on from ONZH01003402.1 coordinate 26,364, forward strand.
TCCCTAGCTTCATGTCTCAACTTACAGGGACACGTGGTAGAGGACTGTTGAAACCACAACAGTGCGAACAGCTGATCTCGTGGATTGCAGATAATGCTTCAAGTAATTTGTCCGCCAGTCAGTCTTCCACGCAGTCCACCCACGTTACCCAAGGGAGCACTCCTCTGGCTCCTCCACCTCAACCTCCTTCCCCCCAGTCTGCCCCCTCCCAGGAAAATTTGGAATGCGATCCGGCATACTCTCAGGAACTGTTTTCTGGACCCTTCCCAGAGTCACAAACCACTTCTCAGGTTGCTGCTGACCTCTTTCCCGATGCCCAAGTGTTCCAACTGTCGCAGTCTGTGGGTGATGATGATGATAATGACAATGTTGAGTTAGTGGAAGAAGTTTGTAAAGAGGTGTCGGACGATGAGGAGACACGGTTGTCAGACAGTGGTGAAGTTGTTGTAAGGGGAGGAATTCCGAGGGGGGAGCAGACTGAGGAATCGGAGGATGACGAGGTGACTGACCCGAGCTGGGTTGATATGCCGAGTGAAGACAGTGCTTCTGAGGCGGAGGCGAGTGCTGCACCAGAACAGGTTGTAAGAGGCAGTGGTGTGGCCAGAGGGAGAAGCAGGGCCAGAGCTGGTGCATCAGCAGCAACTGTTTCACGTAGTGAAGCTCCCGTGGCGAGGCCTAGATGTTCGCAAGTCTGGAGGTTCTTTAAAGAAAGTGAGGATGACCGACGGACTGTGGTGTGCAACCTGTGCCACACCAGGATCAGCAGGGGTGCCACCACTACTAGCCTAACCACCACCAGCATGCGCAGGCATATGAGTGCTAAACACCCCACTCAATGGAACCAAGGCCGTTCACCACCTCCTGCGGGTCACACCACTGCTCCTTCCCCTGTGTCACTCGCTGCCTCTGCTAGTCAACCCCCTGCGTCACTCGCTGCCTCTGCTAGTCAACCCCCTGCCCAGGACCCCGGCACGAGCGCCTCCCGCCGGAAAACCACACCTTCGCCTCAACGATCCTCCACAGTGTCCACCAACGTGTCCCAGCGCAGCGTTCAGCTGTCTTTACAGCAGACGCTGGAGCGCAAGAGGAAATACAGTTCCACCCACCCACATGCCCAAGCCCTCAACGTCCACATCTCCAAATTGCTTAGCCTGGAGATGCTGCCCTATAGGCTGGTAGAGACCGAGGCCTTTCGCAATCTCATGGCGGTGGCTGCCCCTCGGTATTCCGTCCCCAGCCGCCACTATTTTTCCCGATGTGCCGTCCCAGCCCTACACCAGCACGTGTCAGAGAACATCATCCGTGCCCTGACCAACGCTGTTTCTGAGAAGGTCCACCTAACCACGGACACGTGGACAAGTGCTGCCGGGCAGGGACACTATATCTCACTGACGGCACATTGGGTTAACTTGGTGGAGGCTGGGACCGAGAATGACCCTGGGGCCGCTCATGTACTGCCCACACCGAGGATTGCGGGGCCTACCTCGGTCACGGTCTCTCAGACGTACTATGCCTCCTCCTCCTCCGACCCTCCTCCTCCTCCTCCACCGAATTACCATCCGTGGGCATGGCGCCTTCAGTCGGTAGCTCTAGGCGCAGCAGCAGTGCCGTGGGTAAGCGCCAGCAGGCGGTGCTCAAACTGCTGAGCTTAGGTGACAAAAGGCACACCGCCCAAGAGCTGTTACAGGGCATCACGGCGCAGACCGATCTGTGGCTGGCACCGCTGAACCTCAAGCCAGGCATGGTTGTGTGTGACAACGGGCGTAACCTGGTGGCGGCTCTGCAACTCGGCAGACTGACACATGTGCCATGCCTGGCCCACGTGTTCAATCTAATAGTTCAGCGGTTCCTCAAGACATACCCCAATCTGTCTGATTTGCTCACCAAGGTGCGCCGCATCTGTGCGCATTTCCGCAAGTCGAACACAGATGCTGCCACTCTCAGGGCAGCGCAGCGCCGCCTACAACTGCCCGCTCACCGACTGTTGTGCGACGTGCCCACGAGATGGAATTCGACATTAAACATGTTATCCAGAGTTTACCAGCAGCGCAGAGCGATTGTAGACTGCCAGATGTCATCTTCCACCAGAACTGGTAGTCAGGTCTCTCAGATTCCTCAAGTCTACAATGAGGAGTGGACGTGGATGTCTGATATCTGCCAGGTGTTGAGCAACTTTGAGGAGTCAACACAGATGGTCAGCGGCGATGCCGCCATTATCAGCCTCACCATCCCGCTGCTTTGCCTGTTGAAAAACTCACTGCTCAGCATCAAGTCGGATGCTTTGCGCTTGTCACAAGAGACGGTGGAGGAAGATACGTCGCTTGATAGCCAGAGCACCTTCCGTTCTGTTTCTCAGCACGTATCGGAGGAGGGGGATGAGGATGAGGAGGAAGAGGAGGAGAATGTCGGCGAGACAGTAGAGGGTACCAGTGCTCAGTCCTTAACTCTTGAGCGTGTATGGGCTGAAGAGGAGGACTTGGAGGAGGAGGAGGAGGAGGAAATGGAGAGTCAGGCCAGTGAGGAGAGGGAATTCTTACGTGTTGGGACTCTGGCGCACATGGCAGACTTCATGTTAGGCTGCCTATCCCGTGACCCTCGCGTTAGAAGAATTTTTTCAAACACCGATTACTGGGTGTTCACTCTCCTGGACCCACGGTACAAGCAGAACCTTTCCACTCTCATCCCTGCAGAGGAAAGGAGTATGAGAGTGAATAGATATCAACAGGCCCTGGTGCACAAGCTGAAACAATTCTTCCCATCTGACGCCGCTAGCGGCAGAGGGCATGGTTCTGTGAGCCAAGTAGCGGGGGAGAGGAGGCGAGCAGGCAGCTTGACCAGCACTGGCAGGGGAACGCTCTCCAAGGCCTTTGCCAGTTTTATGTCACCCCAGCAAGACACTGTCACCTGTCCCCAGTCTAGGCAGAGTAGGGGGGAGCTGTACAGAAAGATGGTGAGGGAGTACCTAGCTGACCATACCAACGTCCGTAGCGATCACTCTGCTCCATACAACTACTGGGTTTCAAAGCTGGACACGTGGCCTGAACTGGCGCTGTACGCTTTGGAGGTGCTGGCCTGCCCTGCCGCTAGCGTGCTGTCAGAGCGGGTATTCAGTGCAGCTGGTGGCGTCATCACCGATAAGCGTACACGCCTGTCAACTGACAGCGCTGACAGGCTGACGCTTATTAAAATGAACAAAGCCTGGATTTCACCGGAATTCAAATCTCCTCCGGGGGAAAGCAGCTAAAGATTTAAATAACTTATGTATCTGATTCCTCTTCTCTACTCCTCCTCCTACTCCTCCTCCTCCTACATATCGTCTTTGCCTAACCCTGACCCAAAAAACGCCATTTTTTAGAGGTCCAACTGGCACTCTTTTAGCACAATTTTTCAGGAGGGCCCCCTACAGGCCCTCTATTCAAACAATTTTTCCAGAGGTCCACCTACAGTCCCTCTCTCCAAAAAATTTTTCCGGAGGTCCACCTACAGGCCCTCTCTTCAAACAATTTTTCCGGAGGTCCACCTACAGGCCCTCTCTTCAAACAATTTTTCCGGAGGTCCACCTACAGGCCCTCTCTTCAAACAATTTTTCCGGAGGTCCACCTACAGGCCCTCTTCAAACAATTTTTCCGGAGGTCCACCTACAGGCCCTCTCTCCAAACAATTTTTCCGGAGGTCCACCTACAGGCCCTCTCTCCAATTCCAGTTTCCAGTTTTATTTGCGCAAACTGCATACATTTTTATTTTTGGGATAGGTGTGAAAAATAATATTACTTGCAAATCTATATTGCCCAACATTGGATACGGTAGCAAGTAGAAGACCAAACACATGCTGCCCACAGGGTTCCGCAAATTCCTGGTCCACCCGCAAATTCCTTGTCCACAATGTCAAGGAGGTCGAGGTTCTGTTGATGAGCAACAAGTCCTTCTGTACTGAAATCGCCGACAAAGTCTTCATCTAAGAACCTACAGACCATAGTGGAGAGAGCGGCACAGCTCGCCATCAAAGTGACGAACCCCTAAGCCAGACTACGCAGAGAAGATAACGAATAAATATCTCTGTAGTTATTTTTGCTAAATAAAAGTTAAATAAACCCCCCAAAAAATTCATCTGTTCCTGTGCCTGATCCACCCAAGTTGAATCTGTCCCATCCTGAGAAATTCCCCCCCAAGGAGTCCCCACTGTAACTTGCTTCCCATACAACTACCTCACCCCCCGACACCTGTGTCTCGCCATTGTCCACCACCTCCTCAGACAACACTGGTAAATCCCCACTGTCAGCACACGGAAACAGCAAAAGGTCTTGCGAATTGGGGCAGAGAATGTTCTGGGCTAGCACATCAGGGAAGGGGTGACTATGGGGTTCCAGGGAGTACGTGACCACATGCAATATCCATTTAAAAGTCATGCCACACTTGATGTAGCTCATAATTGACAATTGTACCGGTTGATGCTAAATTTTTAAGTTGGGGTCCTGCGTCGTCATTCTAACTACACCCGGCTGTTGTCACCACCACACACGCTAGCCCAGGGGGCACTCCTCTGGCTCTTCCAGCGAAACCTCCTTCCCCCCAGCCTGCCACCCCCCCTACAGGCCCTCTCTCCAAACAATTTACTTCTTTGTCCTATCTTTCTCTCTCTCTCTCTACAAACTATTTTTCCGGATAGCTGCCATATACGGTATTAAACTGAGTAGTATACATAGAAGACATACCACAATTGATCAATCTCATAATTTACGACTGTAACGGTTGATGCTAAATTTTTAAGTTGGGGTCCTGCGTCGTCATTCTAACTACACCCGGCTGTTGTCACCACCACACACGCTAGCCCAGGGGGCACTCCTCTGGCTCTTCCAGCGAAACCTCCTTCCCCCAGCCTGCCCCCCACCTACAGGCCCTCTCTACAAACAATTTACCCGGATAGGGGATGTATTAGATATTGTACTGATGTTTTTTTTTTTTCTTCTTTTAATTGCCTCCTGACCTGTGATAGGCAGCGCATGGACACTTCCCCTTAGCTGCAGTGGGAAAGACACTCCCCTGGCCAGAGCAAGCTCTTTTTCCGTTTTCCGTGGTCGAAAAATCCATAAAATATAAGGTCCCAAGATAGGGGACGTATACGGTATTAAACTGAGAAGAACCGATACCATACCGGTTGATGCAACAGTTTCTTCAAATCCATTCTGGCTGTTGTCATCACCACACACGCTAGCCCAGGGGGCACTCCTCTGGCTCTTCCAGCGAAACCTCCCCCCCCCCCCACCTACAGGCCCTCTCTCCAAACAATTTACCCGGGTAGGGGGACGTATTAGATATTTTACTGATTTTTAATTGCCTCCTGCGATAGATGGGAATCGAACCCGGATCAACTGCTTCAACCACTATACCACCAGCAGCCACAGCAACTGATAATAACAGATACTAAACTTGATTTCAGCTGCAGTGCCAGCATGAGCAGTGGTGTCACCTGCAGGCGGTGATGGACCTTCGTTGCACCTAGTTGGGTGCTTCCCTAACATGTGATGGGTATTTGCCTCGCCTTTCTTGGTCTGGGTGAGCACAATTGCCATGAGGGTAACCACCAGGCTGTTGCCTGAGAATTTGGGGTAATGGTGGGATTAGGCAGCCTCAGAGGCATCCATGCATGCTGCCCCTGCTGTTTCCTGTCCATTTCCGTGGTGTTTCCATCATTTTCTGAGGTTTCCAGGTTTTCACCCAGCCTTCCCTAGGCAGAGCCTTGGTCCCCAGCAAAAAATGCTCGAGTCTCCCATTGACTTCAATGGGGTTCATTACTCGAAACGAGCACCTGAGCATCGGGAAAAGTTCGACTCGAATAACGAGCACCCGAGCATTTTAGTGCTCGCTCATCTCTAGTGGTGATCTGAATGTTGGGAACTCCACCAATAGCAAGAATGGGATCCTTTGTCTACCTGTATGAACGGGGTGGCACTTAAAGAGGAACTTTCATTGTTTTAACTTACAGTAGCTAAATACCTATATTGTTAGGGCACCCCCCGCTAATGCCGGTACCCGTTCATGTTTTTCAAAATAGCGCTCCTGCGCCCCGCTGTGGCCCCCTGTATATTTCCAGCTCAATATGCTAATACTGAGCATCAGAACAGGGAGGAGGTTTCTCAATGGGCGTCTCCTTCTCCCTGACTGTGCCCCGGTCCAATCACATCGGAGAGCGTCACAGCCAAGGAGTTTTTTTCTCTGGCTGTGGAGCTCTCCGATGTGATTGGATCGCGGCACAGCCAGGGAGAAGGAGACGCCCATTGAGAAAACCTGGCGTCTCCTCCTCCCTGTTCCGATGCTCAGTATTCACAGCGGGGCGCAGGAGCGATAATTTGAAAAACCTGAATGGGTGCTTGCATCAGCGGGGATGCCCTACCAATATAGGTATTTAGCTAGTGTAAGTTAAAACAATGAAAGGTCCTCTTTAAGCATAAGCACTGCACCTCCATTCATCTCTATGAAACTTCCAAAGACTGCCAACTCAGCTTCTCTTTAGTAGTCCCATGGAGATGAATGGCACGGTAGCACGCATGTCTAACCACCACTCTATTTGTAAAGGGGAACTACAGAACCATCATTCTCTTGATTGGTTTCCAGATCAGACTGTTATTCTCCTTTCTGTGGATTGAGAATAAGATTAAAGTTTAACACAAACCCTTTAAATAGTAGTTGGCCTGATGTTCACCTGATTGCTCCAGATTCAGCTACTCTAACCCTTGGTGATCAGATCTTGCTAGGGGGAAGTTGTGTTTGGCCATATATTTCACATAAGAGTAACTCTCACTCAGCAAGACTCAGATTGTCTATCTAATATATGGCCTAAAATTCATTTGCATGGCTGGAATATAATGCTGTAGCTGATGGCCCGGCGCACCAACAGTAGGAGATGTTCTTTCATAGTTGCTCTCCTTTTTGGCTCACAGAAAAGTGTCCTAAGCAGAGGAACCGTTCTATGATATCCATATGCTCTAATGCTCGCGTGGAAAGGTTATTGCAGTCAGTGGAACAATCAGAAGTTTTGATGAGGTACTCACAATGGTGATTGAAATATAGGGGTTGTCCTTTTTGGGAAAATGTTAACATTAGCTTACAATCAACAATAACTGTTTTACCATCAACCTCATCATCAGCCTTGTTGACTTGTCATTGCTCTTATTATAGCTAATCATCATACTGCAAGTTTCCATTAACTATCTTTGCAAATTCTAAATTTTGTGTTCTTAAGTAATTAAAAAAAAATCATATTTTATAATTTCTATACACATTACCGTGTAACTTTATTTTCCTGTGCGTCAACTTCTTCCTTACCATAGAATGTTCCAGGATGCTACTAAGTAACAGTGCTAGAATTAAGTAGAATTTTTTTTCACTTGGAAAATAAACTAAGATACTGATGAAACTGTCTTTATTTCAGTTCAAGGAGGTGTCAGGTAGATATGAAAATCAAAAGACCGCAAACCTAAAAGAAACAGATATTTTACAGTACTTTCTGTTTGAATGACAACCCCATGTATGAATCTTTGTACACAGGACAGCTGACACACAGGAAGTAAAACCTCACAAACCATTGACTGTGGTATGGTTCTAGTCAGTTGACATTTAGCATAATTCTGTTTGTTTCAAAGTGAAGGTAAAGTTTCTTCAATATTCGTGACTTTATGCCCTTTTATATTTGTATTGAAATTCATGCTAGAATTTAGGGCGAGCAAAGATCAAGGAGGCAAGCAATGAGGGATTTAAGTCTGCAAAATAAAATAGTTAGCATAGTAATTATACCATACATTGTATGACAGATTAATAATCAAACCTGACCTACATATCATGGTGAGATGTGATATCACACTCAAGTTTAGGTCTGTTACATATGCAGTAACAGGATCAATACAGATTAAGTAGTTGAAAACATTTCATACATGAGTAAGGCGGTAGGTCATGTTAGCTTGGCCTAACACATGACTTTAAGGAACATTCAAAGAAAACATGACGGTGAGGGAGAGGAATGATGTACAAAGGTGAAAGCAATTAAAAAAGGTTTCAACATTTAGATCACTGCTTGCATACAGGGGCGGTCTTGGCATTTCTGGGGCCCTAAGCGAAGTTATGTCCGGGGGCCCCCCCCCCCAATGACGCGTCACGCCCCTGATGACACGCCCTCTGATGACATGCCCTCTGATGACACGCCCCCTCCCCAATGACACCCCCCTTCCCACACACACACATCAAAGACTTTTTTAACAATGCGCCCCCATGAGACCTCAGATCAGCGTAATGTGCCCCCATGAGACCTCAGATCAGGGTAATGTGCCCCCATGAGACCTCAGATCAGCGTAATGTGCCCCCATGAGACCTCAGATCAGCAGAATGTGCCCCCATGAGACCTCAGACCAGCGTAATGTGCCCCCATCAGACCTCAGAGCAGCGTATTGTGCCCCCATCAGACCTCAAAGCAGCATATTGTGCCCCATCAGACCTCAGAGCTGCTCATGGGGCCCCCATCAAACCTCAGATCAGCGTATTGTTCCGCCATCAGACCCCAGATCAGCGTATTGTGCCCCCATCAGACCTCAGATGAGCAAAATGTGCCCCCATCAGACCTCAGATCAGCTTAATGTACCCCCATCAGAGCTCAGATCAGCGTATTGTGCCCCCATCAGACCTCAGATCATCCCACTGTGCCCCCATGAGACCTCAGATCAGCGTAATGTGCCCCCATGAGACCTCAGATCAGGGTAATGTGCCCCCATCAGACCTCAGAGCAGCATATTGTGCCCCATCAGACCTCAGAGCTGCTCATGGGGCCCCCATCAAACCTCAGATCAGCGTATTGTTCCGCCATCAGACCCCAGATCAGTGTATTGTGCCCCCATCAGACCTCAGATCAGCAAAATGTGCCCCCATCAGACCTCAGATCAGCTTAATGTACCCCCATCAGAGCTCAGATCAGCGTATTGTGCCCCCATCAGACCTCAGATCATCCCACTGTGCCCCATGAGACCTCAGATCAGCGTAATGTGCCCCCATGAGACCTCAGATCAGGGTAATGTGCCCCCATCAGACCTCAGAGCAGCATATTGTGCCCCATCAGACCTCAGAGCTGCTCATGGGGCCCCCATCAAACCTCAGATCAGCTTATTGTGCCGCCATCAGACCTCAGATCATCCCACCCAGCCACATAAGAGTAAAATAAAAAAGCTTTCTTACCTGTCCTGCGGCTGCCCTCCGGTCCGGCGCTCCACTCTCTTCCCTGGCTGGCGCGCACTATGACCTGACGCTGCGCAGCGTCAGGTCATAGTGCACGCCGGCCAGGGAAGAGAGTGGAGCGCCGGACCGGAGGGCAGCCGCAGGACAGGTAAGAAAGCTTTTTATTTTACTCTTATGTGGCTGGGTGGGATGATGGGGGGTCCCTACATACAAGTGAGCGCTTCCTTAATGGAAGCGCTCACTTGTATTGGCCATCCCTGCTGGGCCCCCCAGAATGTATTAGGAGGGCGGGCGGTCTTGGGCACAACAGCGGAGCGTGGGGGCCCCCTTAGACGTCGGGGGCCCCACGCAAATTAATAGGATGCGTGGTGCCCAAGACCGCCCCTGCTTGCATATAGGAAGCTCAGTTTAAAGAGCAATTATTTTTTTTAAAAATTACTTGATTAGACAGTTGTAAGCATATTAGATGTAATCCAACTAGACACTTTTTGCTCAACCTTCATGCTTTGAGTCTTTCCTGATCTCTTCTTTATAGCTTCTTTCTGAGTGGACAGATATTTCCTACTATGAAATAAGATCTGTATGTGCTCTGAGCCAATCATATATCTCCTAAAAGCTTCCACAGGTAAGAGGTGGTCAAAGGGTTCAACATGTTGGTAAAACTAATGACTTTGCTATCTTAACATATCAGTAGCACAGTACACTTAAGGGGGAATCTGTCAGCAGATTTATACCTTTGAAACTGGCTGTTACATGTGTGCTTAGTAGCTAAAGACATCTGTGTTGGACCCATGTTCATATGTGCCCGCATTGCTGAGAAAAATGAAATTGTGATATATGCAAATGAGCCTCAACTGTCATACCCTCTCCACCTTGATTGACAGGGTCAGGTAGTAAAAACATCCCTGGCCCTGTCAATCGAAGTGCAGAGAGCGCGGCGGTTGCAGAGATAGTAGATCCTCTAGGTGTAACAGCCATGGCCCCGTTGCTCCTAGAGGCTCATTTGCATACATTAAAACTTCATTTATCTCAGCAATGTGGGCACATATGAGCATGGGACCAACGCAGCCACGGTCAAGTCTAGAACTTACTTCCTCATAGAAACTGATTAAATTGGTTTATGGTTGGTTTTATGACCGATCCCTCATGAAGCCATGCTGATATGGAGTTATTTGCTTATTTTCATTGAGCTACTCCAAGATAGCATCTCTTAGAAAACCTTCAAACAGTTTACCCAGACAGATGTTAAACTTACCGGCCTATAGTTTTCGGGCTCTGTTTTTGGACCCTTTTTGAATATTGGCACCACATTTGCTATGCGCTAATCCTGTGGAACACCCCCTGTCAGTATAGAGTCCTTAAATATCAAAAATAAGATTCTGGCTATGACATTACTTAATTCTCTTAGGATACGGAGGTGTATGCCATCCGGTCATGGCGATTTGTCTATTTTAATCTTTTTAAGATGTCGCTGTACTTCTTCCTGGGTCAGACAGGGCACTTTTAATGGGGAATTTACTTTTATATTCTGCATTTCATCTGACAGTTTATTTTCCTCAGTGAATACACTGGAGAAAAAAATATTTAGTAGCTTTGCTTTCTCCTCATCGCTCTCTGCAACTCCCCCCTCATTACTCTGTAATGGGCCGACACCTTCAGGTTTATACTTTTTACCATTTATATAATTGAACAACATTTTAGGGTTAGTCTTATTCTCTTTGGCGATTAATCTCTCAGTCTTTAGTTTGACTGCTTTTATTTGTCTTTTACAGTACATATTCTGTTTTGTTACTTATAGTTTTTCAATGCTTCCTCGCTCCCCTCCTGTTTTAGTGATTTAAATGCTTTCTTTTTGTCATTTATTGCTTTCTTTACAGTTCTATTTATCCACATTGTATATTAGGATGCTTTTAAAAATATCCCATTTTGTGGCTGTATTTTTATTTTTGAGGACCTTGTCCAGCAGAGTTGTGTTTGCCTGCCAGTTGCATGCTAAAGCCTGCTGGAACCAAGACCAAGCCTCAAAATTGTTTGGATGCAAGTCTACCCAGGTAAAGCTGCGTTAAATTTCATTTCAAGGTCTGGACTCTATACCCCTTAATTATTCCCCCTCTTTGTTGCTTCGGAGCCAAAAGCCTGGGGTCCAGCTGTATCCAGGTAGGAGCACCGTGACACACAACCAGAGACATTTTAGGCCGCACAATTACACCACTCGGCATACCTACACCTGGGAGGCAATTCCTTTAGAGAATAGTGCCCTGGGGGGATGGCTCGCTGCAGTCACAGTATCCAACATGTGGGTAGAACAAATGACTTTGCTTTCTTTACACGTCAGTGATACACTATACTTCCTCCATGGTCCCTGGGCTCCCTGCATATTTACACTACAATTTGTGACTAGAGATGAAGAATAGATTAAACAATCTAAATAAACAAATCAAATTCAGCCAGAATTTTCCCCAAATTTCTCAGGCATCAGCCCTTTTTCTGATCAGAGGACAGGAGAAATGAAGAAGGATCACATGACCCCAGACAGCGTGTGTTTAAAAATACAGATAGTTAGTTGATGCCAAAAAGCCAAAGTTTTTAAGGCTTTTTTTAACATAGAAAAATACTATAATGCAGTAACGCAAATTATGAAAGGTGCAGACAATTCAGGCCGACTGACTATATATATAACAAAATCCATATGTAATCTTTTTGATACAAATTAAAAAATTAAATAGAGTCCCAATTCTTATTTTCTGATAATTTTATCCAGTTTGACGAGATCCTCTCAAAATAATCATTCTTGGAAACAATGGACCATCTAGTTTTCCCGAATGTTATAGTAAAGTTCCCTATGACAGTTTTTATTTGTTAATCCCTTTGTTAATCCCTTGTTAATCCCAATTTTATTTAGACCCCCCTTTTTATTTTCTTTATATTTTAATGGTTAGTAAATAATTCACAAAAAAAATCTTGCAGTGCAGTTTGTTTTTAAAAAGGACCTGTCTCCTTAAAATGCAGTGCAATCTGCAAGCAGAATCTCTTCTATTTCTGAATTTAAGACCACACTGGTGAACAGCTCTCAGTACACAGGGGAGGTCTTATCAGTGACTGATAGCATTCTCTGTATAAAGGGCCCTTTGCACATGCTGATAATCGGCCAGATAATCTCTAAGATATAAAGGTGTCGCCAATTACCTGATGAACAAGAGAAACGCTCGTTCATCAGATAATTGCATCTTTCACACGGCCACCTGAATTGTCGTTTGCCGGCAGCAGATCATACCATATAAACACCTCTTCTGCTGGCAAACAATGATTCTGTCACGCGAGGTCGGCGTCGTGCTCCCTCTGCACGACGTCGCCGGACCTCTCCGCCCCCTAGAGACGAGCAATAGGGAATTGAAGTGCTGGTCTTGTCAGCCAGCACTTCATGAGTTAATTCTCTGTTTGGGTTTAGCCATGTGGTGCTGATCACACCACATGGCTACTTTACATATTGTTTGGACAGCTTGCTCCGCCTCAGGTCATGTGATGCTGGCCACATCACATGATCCTGGGCGGGCTATTTAAAGATGGCTACTGCCTCACTCAGATGCCTGTGATTAGTCTTCTGAGATCAGTGCTGTGTGTTGGACCTTGCTGTTGGATTATTGGTGTATTGGATTTTGGCTTTGGACTTAGACTACGCTTTTGTGATTCCCCTCGGTATTTGACATGACCTCCTGTTCTTGACTTGGCTTGCTGACGATTCTGCTGTTGTGTTTGTTTCTGTCTGTGTTCGTCTTTCCCTGTGTTCCCTTCCCTTCCCTGTGCACGTACTCAGCATAGGGACTGTCTCCAAGTTACGGTTTTGTCGCCTAGGGCATCTACTGTAAGTAGGCAGGGAAAGAGGTGGGGTTCAGACAGGGCACACTATCCCTTGTTTCCCTGTCGTGACAGAATCACAGGCCATACCTAATGGAGCCGTTGCGAGTACTCACGGACCAGATGAGTAACATGGCTCAGATGATCCAGGATTTGGCCGGGAGACTCCAACATCAGGAGCAGCTGCGGACTGCACCCGCAGTCGTTCCCTCCATGCCAAACCCCAATATTGAACCCCATGTAAAATTGCCCGATCGGTTTTCTGGGGACCGAAGGACTTTCCGTTCCTTTAAGGAAAGTTGTAAATTATATTTCCGTTTACGCTCACACTCCTCGGGTTCTGAGCAGCAGCGGGTAGGAATAATTATTTCCTTGCTGCAAGGTGATCCGCAGGAGTGGGCTTTCTCATTGCCACCTGACTCCCCTTGTCTATTGTCTGTGGAGGCTTTTTTCCGGGCCCTAGGTCTTTTATATGAAGAACCTGACTTGGCCGCTGAAGCTGAAACTCAGCTCAGAGACATTCGGCAGGGTAACCGTCCAGTTGAGGATTACTGTGCTGAGTTCAGAAAATGGTGTGTGTCCTCTAAATGGAATGACCCTGCTTTGAGAAGCCAGTTTAGGGTGGGACTGTCTGACCATCTGAAGGATTTACTAGTTAGTTATCCTACTCCTGACACCTTAGAGGCGACTATGACCTTAGTTATCAAACTTGACCGACGGTTTAGGGAGAGACAAAAGGAACGTTCTGTTGCCCCTCAAGTTGCCGTGTTGTCCGAAGTTCCTCTTCAGAGCCCGTCTCCTATCAACGTCCAGGAGGAGCCTATGCAGTTGGGAGTTACTATGAGGGATCAGAGACGCCTGAGAGGGGCCTGTTTTTACTGCGGTGAGATGAACCACTGGCTCCAGCAGTGTCCGAGACTTCTGCTCTCAAAAAGGTCTGTTCCTGGAAGTAAGGTACCCCCTGCGGTGGTAAGAAAGAAAATCTTGTTACCTATTTCCATTTCTTATAACCAACTCAAGAGATCCGGTGAAGCATTTGTGGATTCAGGTTCTGCTGCTAATTTTATTGATTATGATTTTGTGCAATCTGTGGGTGTGCCTATAATTCCTTTAAGGGAGGTAATTCAAATTATCGCACTGGATTCCACTCCATTGAATAATGGGAGAGTGGAGTTTTGTACTCCTGAGGTTGTATTAACTGTAGGAATTACCCATACTGAGACTTGCTCCTTCCTTGTATTAAAGGATTTACCTGCCGACCTTGTTTTAGGTCTGCCTTGGTTACAGGACCACAACCCTGTGATCAACTGGTCGGTAGGTGAATTGGAAAAATGGGGAATGAATTGTGACAAATGTTGTAGATCAGTATTGCAGTTGGGAGGTACCACTGAGTCACTTTCCTTGCCCAAGTATATTGGCGATTTTTCGGACGTGTTTTCCATGTCCGAGACTGAGTTCCTCCCTCCTCACCGGCAATATGATTGCGCCATCGACCTTATTGAGGGATCCAAATATCCCAAAGGTCGCATTTATAATCTCTCTACTCCTGAACGTCAGTCCATGAGGGATTATCTCAAAGAGAGTCTGGCCAAGGGTCACATCCGGCCTTCAGTTTCTCCCATGGGGGCAGGTTTTTTCTTTGTTGGTAAAAAGGATGGAGGATTGAGGCCCTGTATCGATTACAGGGAGCTCAATAAAATCACTGTTAAAAACAGATACCCGTTGCCCCTTATTCCTGACTTGCTGAATCAGGTCCAGGGGGCCTGTTGGTTCACCAAGCTAGATTTGAAGGGGGCATACAACCTAATCAGGATTCGTGAGGGGGACGAATGGAAAACTGCGTTTAATACCCCGGAGGGTCATTATGAGTACTTGGTAATGCCTTTTGGGTTAAGTAACGCTCCGGCAACTTTCCAAAACTTTGTCAATGACATTTTTAGACCATTTATTGGGAAATTTGTAATTGTCTATATTGATGACATCCTGATTTTTTCTGCAGACTGGGAGAGTCACGTATCTCACACTAGGCAAGTGCTGGAGGTGTTGCGTGAAAACAAGTTGTTTGTTAAAGGGGAAAAGTGTACCTTTGGTGTTCAGGAAGTGGCCTTTTTGGGATACATTCTCACCCCTTTTTCTTTCAAAATGGACCCAGTTAAAGTACAGGCCATTGTGGATTGGGTGCGACCTTCCTCTTTGAAGGCGCTCCAGCGATTTCTGGGGTTTGCTAATTTTTATCGTAAATTTGTCAAAAATTTTTCAGTGGTAGCCAAACCCATTACGGATTTGACTCGCAAGGGGGCTGATCTGGTCAATTGGCCCCCTGCAGCAATTGAGGCCTTTGAAAGGTTAAAGCAGTGTTTTATTAATGCTCCTGTGTTGGTCCAGCCTGATCAAAGTAAGCCTTTTGCAGTTGAGGTGGATGCGTCTGAGGATGGTGTGGGGGCTGTACTGTCCCAGGGGTCTTCCACCTTAACTAATCTTATGCCATGCGCCTTCTTCTCCCGCAAGTTCTCTCCTGCCGAGAGGAATTATGATATTGGGAATAGGGAGTTACTTGCAATCAAGTGGGCATTTGAGGAATGGCGTCATTTTTTAGAAGGGGCATTTCACCGCATTACGGTCCTCACGGATCATAAGAATTTAATGTTTCTAGAATCGGCTAAGCGATTGAATCCTAGACAGGCGAGGTGGGCTTTGTTCTTTACTCGTTTTGATTTTTGTGTTACCTTCAGACCTGGGAGCAAGAACGTTAAGGCCGATGCCTTATCCCGAAGTTTCCAGGCGTATCAGCCTCCTGACGTCCCTCCTGAGCCCATCCTGCCAGCTGATATCATCGTGGCCGCTACCTCATCTGACCTCGCTTCTGAAATCTCGGCAGGACAACATCTTGCTCCCATTGGTACCCCCAATGACAAATTGTTTGTGCCGGCTCATTTGCGGTTGCGACTGCTGGGTGAGTGCCATAATTCTGTTTTGTGTGGACATCCTGGCATCAATGCCACCAAGGAGTTGGTCTCTAGGCAGTATTGGTGGCCGTCAATCTCCAGAGATGTTCAGGCTTTTGTAACTGCGTGTAACACTTGTGCCAGGTCCAAGAATTCCAAGACACGACCTATGGGTGAGTTATATCCTTTACCCATACCTAGTAGACCTTGGTCACATCTGTCCATGGACTTTATCACGGACTTGCCGTGCTCTGAGGGTAAAACCGTGATATTTGTGGTGGTTGACAGATTCAGCAAAATGTGTCATTTTATTCCTTTGTGTAAATTACCCTCTGCGAAGGTCTTGGCGTCCGTGTTCATTGATAATATTGTCAAACTACATGGTGTTCCTGAGAATATCGTTTCTGATAGGGGAGTACAGTTTGTGTCTAGGTTCTGGAGGGCGTTCTGTAATAAGATTGGTATCTCTTTGTCCTTTTCATCAGCCTTTCATCCGGAGACCAATGGTCAGACTGAACGTCTTAACCAATCCGTTGAGCAATATCTTAGATGTTATGTTTCTGATAACCAACATGTGTGGGCCAGATTCCTGTCTCTGGCTGAATTTGCAATTAATAATCGTGTTAATTCATCCTCTGGGATGTCGCCGTTTTTCTGCAATATGGGTTTTCATCCACGCTTTAGCTCCTTTTCCCCATCTGCGTCAGTTGTCCCAGATGTCAATGATTTTTCTCAAGAACTGTGCACAGTTTGGGCACAGGTTCAGTCGAACCTGGAAAAGGCCCAAGGAGTTCAAAAAGCTAAGGCTGATAGAAAACGTTCTAAGGGTGTGAATTTTAAGGTTGGGGATAAGGTATGGTTATCGACTAAAAATCTCAACATGAGGGTACCATCCTACAAGTTTTCACCTCGCTTCATTGGTCCTTACAGGATCACCAAGGTGATCAATCCGGTTTCTTTTAGGTTATGTTTACCCGACTCCCTTCGTGTTCATAATGTTTTTCATGTGTCTTTGCTCAAACGTTATGTTGCTCCCGTTGGTCCTGAGGAACAGTCTCCGCCTCCGGTTGAGGTAGCAGGACAAATGGAGCATGAGATTGCCAGAATTGTGGATGTGAGAAGGGTCTGGAATTCCTTCCAGTACCTCGTACATTGGAAGGGGTTCGGTCCTGAGGACAGGTCTTGGGTACCGTTGACCAGGATGCATGCAGACTCGCTCATCCGAAAGTTCCATCTGCAGCATCCTGATAAGCCTGCTCCCGCTGGTAAGGGTCCGGTGGCCCCTCGTGAAGGGGGGGTACTGTCACGCGAGGTCGGCGTCGTGCTCCCTCTGCACGACGTCGCCGGACCTCTCCGCCCCCTAGAGACGAGCAATAGGGAATTGAAGTGCTGGTCTTGTCAGCCAGCACTTCATGAGTTAATTCTCTGTTTGGGTTTAGCCATGTGGTGCTGATCACACCACATGGCTACTTTACATATTGTTTGGACAGCTTGCTCCGCCTCAGGTCATGTGATGCTGGCCACATCACATGATCCTGGCGGGCTATTTAAAGATGGCTACTGCCTCACTCAGATGCCTGTGATTAGTCTTCTGAGATCAGTGCTGTGTGTTGGACCTTGCTGTTGGATTATTGGTGTATTGGATTTTGGCTTTGGACTTAGACTACGCTTTTGTGATTCCCCTCGGTATTTGACATGACCTCCTGTTCTTGACTTGGCTTGCTGACGATTCTGCTGTTGTGTTTGTTTCTGTCTGTGTTCGTCTTTCCCTGTGTTCCCTTCCCTTCCCTGTGCACGTACTCAGCATAGGGACTGTCTCCAAGTTACGGTTTTGTCGCCTAGGGCATCTACTGTAAGTAGGCAGGGAAAGAGGTGGGGTTCAGACAGGGCACACTATCCCTTGTTTCCCTGTCGTGACAGATTCAGTATGGCAAGCGATGGCATTAACGATCGTTCATCTTCATACTGTGGAGGAGACCGATACATGTAAATGCCGCAATCTTCTTCACTGACGAGCAGGTGCTTGCCAGGAATGAACGCGATCCCTCCCGACAATCGCCTGCTAAATTGTTTTGTGTTAAGGGACCTTTAGTGTGTATGACAGGCTGTCGCAGATAACACCTCCCCTGTGTACTGAGAGCTTGTTCATTGAGGTGGTCTTAAGTTTGGCTGAATGGAATCCAAATCGAATTTCAAGAAATTTGCCCACTATTATTTGTGACTTTTCAAATTTGTTGCCACTTTTCAAAAGTGCCAAGAAAACGGGTGGGCATTATGTGGAGGAGGTGGGGCAAGTCACAACCCAACAGGTTTACTATAATTTATGGCAGAAACTGGTGTAAATTGTAGCTCAAATCTATGCCATCTCATAACTGTGATATATTTCATTTTCATGTACATGGACTGCCAAAAGATGTATTAGAAGATGTGGGCCAATTATTAAATTTGCAACATTTCATCAGAAAAGACTTTAGACTAAGACTGTGTAGGAAATGCCATTCTCATTAATCTGCCCCACAGTTTCTGAAGTGCAATATCTATCCTAGTTATATTATACTATTATTACTAGAGATGAGCGAGCATACTCGTCCGAGCTTGGTGCTCGTTCGAGTATTACGGTACTCATAAGTGCTTGCTGCTCGGACGAGTATCTCGCCATGCTCGAGGAAATGGCAACTTCCGCATTGTGCATTTTTGGCGCCTATAAACTCAGCCAATCACAAGCCAGGAGACTCTGCGGTACACCCAGCATCACGTGGGGCCCTTACATGTCGATAGCAGGGGTTGGCTGGCCTGATCAGGTGACCCTGGAATATACTAGTGACTGCCTGCGGTGCTCGGCTCAGATGCTGTCTGGATGTCGTTAGGGATAGAGCTGCTGCGTTTCAGGGAGAGTGTTAGGGCCTGCATTTAGTTCTTTGTTAGGCAGGAGTGATCTCACAAGAACCCAACAGCCCTTCTAAGGGCTACAAGACATTTTTTTTTGTCTCCTGGCTTGGCTGGCTGGCTGGCGCTAGTAGTGCAGCTATCGCCATATATAACCCTTTTTTTTTTT
>ONZH01003403.1:0-38053 GCA_900303285.1 Rhinella marina
TTCAGGTCTGGAGTACGTGCAGGCCACGTCATCTGAGGTACCCTAGTCTCCAGCAGCCGTTCTCTAATGATACAACCTTGATGAGCTAGCGCTTTGTCTTCCATGAAGATGAAATTAGGACTACAGAGGCAAAATAAGTGGATTATTGATGTTATTCAAGTAGTCTGGGCTTGTCACTATACCATTCACAAAGTGTAGGACAGTTCTGTATTGACAAGACACACCTGCCCACACTGTAACACCACCACTACCAAACCCTCGTCTGGTGACAATAGTGGCTGATGCATAGCGCTCTCCTTGATGTCTCCAACATCATTGGCGGCCATCATTTCTGCTCAACGTGAATCAACTTTCATCAGTGAACAGCACTGAGTCCCACTGGTCCCTTGTCCAGCGTAGTTGTTCCCTGGCCCCTGCAAGATGATCACGCCTGTGGTCAGATACCCTTGCAGATTGTCTAGCACGTAGACCATGCTGATGAAAGTGGTTTTGAATGCTCTGAATTGACTTTTGGGTGCCTCTTACCTCCCTTAAATATTTCTTGTGTGGCATTCATAATCCAGTTCCGCAGGGCATTGTTCACAATTAAGTGGTCATCAGTGTGGGATGTGGCAAAAGGATATCCACTTCTATGCCTTTCTGTGACTTTTCCAGTCTCTGTAACTCTGTTGCAACCTGCTGACGACACTCTGTGGCCACTTCTGGCTGAGAACTCCTGCTTGAAGCTTCACAATGGGGAGGTACTGTTGATCAACTGTTAGGTGTCGTTTTGGTCTCATGATGTCAAAATGTGAACAGCATGATGAGGAGGACTGCAAATTCTAATTGAACCAGGAAATATATTGAGCATTTCATTGATCAAACACCTGTTGTACATGTTGCCGTTGCTCCTTGATAAAGAACAGCAAGTTGTACAAAAAGTACTGAAACACTGAACACTTGGACATGTGCATTCAAAAGTTTAGAGAAGGTCACATTAAGTTCACCTATAAAGGTTACATAGTAACATAGTAACACAGTTTATAAGGCCGAAAAAAGACATCTGTCCATCCAGTTCGGCCTGTTTTCCTACAAGTTGATCCAGAGGAAGGCAAAAAAACCCTGTGAGGTAGAAGCCAGTTTTCCCCACTTTAGGGAAAAAAATTCCTTCCCAACTCCAATCAGGCAATCAGAATTACTCCCTGGATCAACGACCCCTCTCTAGTAACTATAACCTGTAATATTATTACCCTCCAAAAATACATCCAGGCCCCTCTTGAACTCTTTTAGTGAACTTACCATCACCACCTCCTCAGGCAGAGAGTTCCATAGTCTCACTGCTCTTACCGTAAAGAATCCTCTTCTATGTTTGTGTACAAACCTTCTTTCCTCCAGACGCAGAGGATGGCCCCTCGTCACAGTCACAGTCCTGGGGATAAATAGATCGTGGGAGAGATCTCTGTACTGACCTCTGATATATTTATACATAGTTATTAGATCTTCCCTCAGTCGTCTTTTTTCTAAAGTGAATAACCCTAATTTTGATAATCTTTCTGGGTACTGTAGTCCACCCATTCCAGTTATTACTTTAGTTGCCCTCCTCTGAACCCTCTCCAGCTCTGCTATGTCTGCCTTGTTCACAGGAGCCCAGAACTGTACACAGTACTCCATGTGTGGTCTGACTAGTGATTTGTAAAGTGGCAGGACTATGTTCTCATCACGGACATCTATGCCTCTTTTGATGCAGCCCATTATCTTATTGGCCTTGGCAGCAGCTGTCTGACACTGGTTTCTGCAGCTTAGATTTCTGTTCACTAAAATTCCTAGGTCCTTTTCTATGTCAGAGTTACCCAATATTTTACCATTTAGTATGTACTGGTGACTTGCATTATTCCTTCCCATATGCATAACTTTACATTTGTCAGTGTTAAACCTCATCTGCCACTTCTCTGCCCAAGCCTCCAGTCTATCCAGATCCATCTGTAGCAGTGTACTGTCCTCTTCTGTGTTAATTACTTTACACAGTTTAGTGTCATCTGCAAAAATTGATATTTTACTGTGCAAGCCTTCTACAAGATCATTAATAAATATATTGAAGAGAATAGGGCCCAATACTGACCCCTGTGGTACCCCACTAGTTACAGTGACCCAATCTGAGTATGTACCATTAATAACCACCCTCTGTTTTCTATCACTGAGCCAGTTACTTACCCACATACAGACATTTTCTCCCAGGCCAAGCATTCTCATCTTATATACTAACCTTTTATGTGGTACAGTGTCAAATGCTTTGGAGAAGTCCAGATATACGACATCCATTGATTCGCTGCGGTCTAGTCTAGAACTTACCTCCTCATAGAAACTGATTAAATTGGTTTGACATGACCGATCCCTCATGAAGCCATGCTGATATGGAGTAATTTGCTTATTTTCATTGAGGTACTCCAAGATAGCATCTCTTAGAAAACCCTCAAACAGTTTACCCACGACAGATGTTAAACTTACCGGCCTATAGTTCCCGGGCTCTGTTTTTGGACCCTTTTTGAATATTGGCACCACATTTGCTATGCGCCAATCCTGTGGAACACTCCCTGTCAGTATAGAGTCCTTAAATATCAGAAATAAGGGTCTGGCGTTGACATTACTTAATTCTCTTAGGATACGGGGGTGTATGCCATCCGGTCCTGGTGATTTGTCTATTTTAATCTTTTTAAGACGCAGCTCTACTTCTTCCTGGGTCAGACAGGGCACTTTTAATGGGGAATTTACTTTTATATTCTGCATTTCATCTGACAGTTTATTTTCCTCAGTGAATACAGTGGAGAAAAAGATATTTAGTAGCTTTGCTTTCTCCTCATCGCTCTCTGCAACTCCCCCCTCATTACTCTGTAAGGGGCCGACACCTTCAGGTTTATACTTTTTACCATTTATATAATTAAAGAACATTTTAGGGTTAGTTTTACTTTCTTTGGCAATTAATCTCTCGGTCTCTAGTTTGGCTGTTTTTATTTGTCTTTTACATATTCTATTTTTTTCCTTGTAGTTTTTCAATGCTTCCTCGCTCCCCTCCTGTTTTAGTGATTTAAATGCTTTCTGTTTGTCATTTATTGCTTTCTTTACAGTTCTGTTTATCCACATTGGTTTTTTCTTGTTCCTTAACCTTTTATTCCCATAAGGTATGTACCTCTCACAATTAGATATTAGGATGCTTTTAAAAATATCCCATTTTGTGGCTGTATTTTTATTTTTAAGGACTTTGTCCCAGTTAGTTAGGCCTATGGCCTCTCTTAGTTGGCTAAATTTAGCTTTTTTGAAGTTAGGTATTTTTGTTCCTCCCTGAAGAAACGCTCTTTTAAATGACAATTGGAAGGTTATTATATTATGGTCACTATTTCCTAGGAGTCCCCCGACCTGCACATCTGTTGTTCTGTCAGGTCTATTGGTTAATACTAAGTCCAGTATGGCCGTCCCTCTAGTCGGGTCCTGAACCAGTTGGGAAAGGTAATTGTCTTTGGTTATTTCCAAGAACCTGTTTCCTTTATGAGATATACAGGTTTCAGTTTTCCAGTCTATATCTGGGTTAGAGTGCATTTTAGGTTCATCCTGAAATTTCACCCACAAGCTTAATATCCCTAACTTTTTGTGAATAGTGTATATATGCTTGTTTAATTTAACAATCCCAAAATAATTTTAAATTCTAACCATGTGGAAACTAAATATACATAAACAGATGATTAAGGCTTAAGGCTCAATTTTTAATACACACAGGTAGATTGCTGCTACACTTTGTGAATTGCTGCTCTAATTATGTTTATTTATGCAGCTGAATTAAATTGAAACCCCCCCCAAAAAAAAAATTTCAGTTGTCAGCATGTGAAAACGGAATGCACGTAAATGTAATAATTTCTTGTTAATACACACCGTTAGATTGCTGCTATACCTTGTGTCTCGTACTAATCCCATATATATGTTGGTTTAATTACATTTAACAATCCCAAAAGAAAGAAAGAAAAAAAAGAACTCCAACCACGCTGAAACTCAATACACGCAAAGGGATGATTGAGGCTTGACGCTAAATTTCACATTAATACACACTAGTAGATTGCTGTCAGACCAGGGATATTGCTGCAGTCATCCTAAATATATGCAGCTTAATGAAAAAAATAATTAAACAGTGACTGTGTGGAAACTGAATGTATTTAAATGGACGATTGAGGCTTGATACTCAATTTCTCATTAATACACACTGGACAATTGATACCAAATTTCCCACAACCCACATGTAGAAGGAAGTGTGGGCGGTGATATAAATATGTATATCTATGCATGCATATATATATATATATATACATATAGATATGTGGGCCTTCCCCTTTAATATATATATATATATATATATATATATATATATATATATACACACATTCAGGCCCGTATTTCACATATATGTATATATATATATATATATATATATATATATATATATATATAGGCCCCTTTTCACATATTTATGCCCCCACTTGTATAATTATGCCCCACTTGTATAATATGCCCCCTTGTACCCCCAGAGGTATATAGATTCATGTACATGATCCCCAGTTATGTACATGTATCTATATACATGTATCAGCCGGGTGCCCCCCCCCCCCATAGCCCCCAGCAGATGGACAATAGCTCATCTGCTGGGGACAGCTGGAGACCTGAGGACTGGACTAATTAGTTCAGTCCCAGGTACTTCAAAGGGACAGAAGATCAATATGATCTTCTGTCCCTTCTGTTAGTTACCCTCAGCGCTGCTGGGGGCAATTAACAGGACAGGGAAACAAAAGGCACTGCGATCGGTGCCGGAGATAGGAGGGCAATTCACAGGCAGGAGGATCAAAGAGATCCTCCGCCTGTGCATTCCTGTATGCTCGGGCTCAAGCGCAAGCGCACACACCGGCAGCGCGGGAGGACGGGAGCGCGGGTGATCGGGTTTAAAAACCCCGATCACCCTGCTCTCTTCAGTTGAGCCGTGCCTCCCCAGCCAGAGTCATCCCCTGGACGACAAGCAAGCAGGAATCATCCCCTGGATGACGAGCATCCCTGGAAAGGCTGAGTAGTACCCCATGAACCACCAATGATTTAACCCCTTGATTTGCCCTGCTATTTAACCCCTTGATTGAACCCCTTGATTTGCCCTGCTATTTAACCCCTGCTGCCCTACCAGAACCCCAAACCCCTGCAATATATAGTCCCTGCTGCCCTACCAAAACCCCTGCAATATAACCCCTTGATTTAACCCCTGCCCTGCTGTATACCCCAGAAAACCCCTGCAATATCCCTGCTGTAACCCCTGCCATATCTCCCTGTACCCCTGCTGTTGTATTCTGAACCCCTGTGGATATTTAACCCCTGATACCCGTGCCCTAACATTATACCCCTGCATTATATTTATTGTAAGTTAACTCTTTGTTCCCAGGGACAGTAATATAGATAGGTTGGGGAGGGCGGCTATCTGTGTTTGTGTTTATGTATGTGTAGTTTGTTGTGTGGGTGGTGGTATATGGGATTGTGTAGTGTAGGTAGGGTCGGTAGTATTGTGTTAATAATAAGACTGTAGCCATAGTATTTTGTAAATAAAGTCTTTTATGGAAAATACAGTGCGCAGTGGTATCATAGTAATTAGCAGTAGTCATACTTGTACGTAACACCAGGGTCGTGTAGGCAATAGGGCATTATTAAAGGAATAAATAGGCGGAACTAGCGAAAGCGGGTTTACGCCTATTTATGAATATTAATTATTGGTAACATCCAAAATACCATTAATTGA
Source organism: Rhinella marina (assembly GCA_900303285.1). NCBI lineage: Eukaryota > Metazoa > Chordata > Amphibia > Anura > Bufonidae > Rhinella > Rhinella marina. Next base: position 5,792 of record ONZH01003403.1, read on the forward strand.
TATTCCCTATAACATTTGGCGAGCCAGGGCCCATTGTATGGAAATTGTGTCTGTGTTTGGCGTCGGCAGGGGAAGTCGCTTATTCTGTGAATTGGCCAGGAAGAGGGACGCGGATAGAGGTTTCTGTGTGTCTAGAGGCCCGGGAATTTGGACAGGTAACGCGACTTCTCAAGTCAAAGCTAAATACAGTACAAGATCTTTCGCAAAAAGAACCTAGATCTTTTGTGTACTGTCTAACGTTTGTCTATTGCATTTACACATCCCGAGACGACTCAATGTACACAGGACCAGAGGGGGAAGACCCATACGATCACCAAGAGAGGACCATCGCCGGGGGTGCTGAGCCAAGAAGTCCAGCTGGTCGGGAGAAGGCGTTCCGGAGACAAAAAGGACCTCCTCCAAGCAGCTAAAGAAGGACAATGAAAGGCAGCACCAGAGAAGATGGCATCCTCCAAAAAAGTGAGTATGGACTTCTCCACACTGCAACATTTAGCCAAACACAGCACATTTAATCCCTTCATTCCAAACACATACAAATCCACAGAGATGCTTTGGTCCAATTTATTGGACCAAGCATACGCACATGATAAAGTTTGTATCAGTAAGAGTATGTTTAATAGGACCACCAAACGGCTTCAAATGTTAGCTAAATTGATTCACACCTTTGAAGATAACATTTGGAAGCCGGAACACGCAGAGACACTCGCCAACACAAGAAGAGCAGAGGAAGTTCCCAACACGACGAATTTCCACTGCAATTGTTGTGTTGAGTACTACAAACAGGTACACTCACTGGAAACACAGTTACAAGAAGAGGCCCAGTGTACAGTTAAGAGGGGCAGGGAAATCTGTGTGTTAGAGGCGAAACTCTCGGAGAAAGAGAGTTTCTACTCTGACATGGACAGAGAGCTCCTCAGACTGTATACTGAGATAAACCAGTTTAAGAACAATGCTGCATCCATGGATGCAATGATTGTTCAACTTAGAAAGGACCTGGCTGCAAAATCGCAAACCATTGCGGATTTGCAGCAGGTGATCGCAAATCTGTCACGGCCTGGTGCTAATAGCATGGTGCCCACGAAACAGGTATGTGTTTCGGGAACGGCACAGGGGGAGATTGCGACAGCGCCGCCGCCGTCTCTCACGGACCAATCGTCCGGGACTTTAGACACTAGAGAATAGGTGGAACGGATGCTTCAGTTCTCCCCAACTCCTAAGGAGAACAGACAAAGCAGCCGTATCCAGGATTTGGACAACATTTGGGCAGGGGGAAGTGGTTGGCAAACAGTGCATACCACTTCCAATCCCCCAACTCGCCCGGTGAGACAGGAGGAATCTTATCTTAACCATAATAGTATGGAAAGGATAAATTTCCTGCTACGGATCTGCAAGGAGATCCCCAAATATGATCCCAATGTAGATCCGTTCACTTCATGCGATATCTTCGAAAGTCACTGCGATAAATACTCCGTGGCCCCCGAATATCGCATGGAGTTGTTTAAACTCTGGTTACCTACCCACCTGAACCAGAGGTATGAGGTGATGGGGAGAACGCAACCCAAAAATGGACAGTTTCATGACAAGGAGGAACGACTCTCCATACTCATGAGACTGGCAACGGGCCATTGAGACGTTACTCCAGATATCCTGACAAAGTTCAAACCTACTATACATGATGAACCTTTGTCATTGTGTAGTCGGTTTGAGGCGATGTACAGGAAAGTCACAAAAGATCAAGGTATTGGGGTTCCACAAGGCATGATTCGCTTGTTCGTGGAAAAGTTCCCATACCTTGAGACTGCAATCCGGTTGAGTGCAGCCAGAGAACCTTCTTTGACGGACGCTGCCATGATTATTGAGCAGTATAGGCAGGATATACTGCACAATAAGAAGTCAGTCAAAGTAAGGGAGCGTGTGCCTGTACACGTTAAATTTCAAGATGAACGGGTACAGCACACGAAATCTTTGCCAACTGTTCGCCCCACGGCCCCGCCATTGGGAAAGACAGGAAGTGTGCGCTGCTTCCTGTGTTTACAATATGGGCACATAAAAAGAAATTGTCCACAATGGCCACGCAATAAAACCAATTCGGAAAAGTCTGGGAATAATAATGGTTTCAAGATGAAACCTAATTATTCCAAGACAATGGGGGAACAGGAGGAGAAGAATATTGGGCTTTCACAAGGGCAGGCACTTAAACGCATAGCTTTTGTGAATACCCCAGCCCATAGAGCAACTGGTGCAGAATCTCAGGAATCCACACCAAGTGCTCCAAAGGAGAACCCACAGGTGGCAGTATGTACCTTACAGGTACCTACTGGGTGTCTGGTGCAAATCGACTGAGTAGTAGGGATCCCTAAAAATCTGGAGCCAGTATGTCCCATCATACTGGATTCTTCAGGGACACCCCACATAAAGGCCAGAATAAAGGATAAAGACACAAAAATCATGCTTGACACTGGTGCAGAGATTTCCATTACCAATGTTAAACATGATTTACACCCCCAGCCCTCAGTGTGTGGTGATCTGATTTGATCACCAACAAGGGGGGGTGAGGGCCCACAGAATTGACGAGGTCATAATCCAGATTATATGACCCTGAGAATCCCAATGTGGTTTTACCTCGGTTCGGATAATATCATTGGAACCGATGTAATGACCCAACAGGGGTGGATCATAGATCTGGCAAACTGTATTGTGTGGAAAGGTCCCAGACAGGCAAAGGTGTTTGTCATTCAACGCCAGTGTCTGAGCCCACCTTTGCCACCGATCGAAAATTCAGTGGATATACTCGAACACAAGTGGTCAGATGTCTCACATACTCCAGACCTCGAGCCCATTGTGTATGAGTATCCAGATCTGTGGGCATAAAGTAAAAATTATTGTGGCAGGCTGATTGGAGTTCAGGTGGACATACAAGGACCCGATCCTCCACCTCAACGACAATACAGATTCCCACCAGAAGCCACCCAATCGATCATGGACATGGTCCAAGATTTGCTGGCGAGGGGTGTGGTCATAGAGGGCAACTCAAAATGCAACAATACCCTCTGGCCAGTTAAGAAAAAGGACACTAATGCATGGCGGCTGACCATAGACCTTCGTGTCCTGAATAAGTACACCCCAATGTCCGCTCCGGTGGTGGCCCAGACTCCCGACATCATGGCCAGAATAAGCGGTAAGAGTCACGTATTCTTGACCATAGATGTAGCCAACGGGTTCTTCTCGATTAAACTGACTAAGAATTGCCGGTACAAATTTGCCTTTACGGTGGGGAACAAACAATACATGTTTGGTGTGCTTCCCCAGGGGTTCCACAGCAGTCCCACGTATTTCCACCAAGCGTTAGCGGCCGTGCTGAGTGTGTTTTCACGGCCGGAATGCCTTTTGCAGTACGTGGACAACTTGCTGCTACACACAGAAACCGTGGAAGAACACCTGGTTCTGTTGAAAGAGCTGCTGGGACTCCTGGCCAGGTCCGGACTCAAGCTGAGTCCCCACAAGGCAAATTTGGCCAAGGCAGAGGTAACTTTCCTTGGGGTCCAAATATCTTTTGGAGCCAAAGGTATCATGGCGGCCCGAGGATTTGAGAAAATTCCTGGGAGTTGCCAATTTCATGAGAGAGTTCATAGAGGATATTGCTGCCAAAGCAAAACCCCTCTATGAACTCCTCCGAGGAGAAGAGCCCTCCCTCAAGGGTTGGTCTGATGCGCAGGAAGAGGCCTTTTCTATCCTGAAAAGATACCTCTCCTCTGCTCCTGTTCTGGCCACTCCTCATCCGGATGGAGAAATGGCCATACAGGCGCATGCAGGGACAGAGTCGATCTCAGCGGTCCTTCTCCAACAGATCGGACATGATTTCAGACCGCTAGGATACTTCTCCAGGCTCCTTTCGCCCGTCAAACGAGGATTCGATGAATGTGCTAAGCAACTGGCAGCCATACACTATGCCGTCAAAACCACCAAGCATATTGTAGGCTTCAAGCCCCTCACCATACAGACTCCACACTCCCCTTTTGGCTCTTTTGTTCCGCGATACACTTCCTGGAGTCTCACAACAGAGATTTGGGAGGTGGATCATGGATCTTAGCGGGAGGAATCTGAAGGTGACCCACAAGGCCAAATATGTTCTGTCCCAGTTACTGAACCTGACTGGAACAGAACATGACTGTGGACAGCAGACGCAGGTCGACACGCCACAGATGTTCAGGACCGACACACATCCCGAAGACAGAGTCATCTTTGTGGACGGCTCTCGATTCTATATGGATGGGACATACGTCACAGGTTTCGCTGTGCTGGATGAGACCACAGGCACTCAGAGTCTTGTTAAGCTGCCTGGTCACATGTCGGCACAGCGGACAGAACTGGAGGCTGTCAAGGAGGCCCTCCTCCTTCAACCCCCTGGGAAACGAACTATATATAGCGATAGTTCATTCGTAGTTTGTTCCCTCACCTTACACCTGGACGTGTGGAAAAGACGAGGATTTGTTGACAGCCAAAACAAACCTCTGGCTCATGTATCGGTCCTGAAGGAGCTGTGGGAATGGAGTGTGGCACACCCGGCGGAAGCAGCCATCATCAAGATCCCTGCTCATCAGAAAGGTGATGAACCCTTGACGTTGGGCAATAACAAAGTTGACGAACTGGCCAAACTGGCAGCAGTGTCTGGGACACTCCGAGAACCAGGCACTGAGCCATTACCTACACACCGGATTGCAGTACGGAGTAACAACCTGAGAGAGGGCCTTGTGTCCTTTGAGGAGGAACAATCCAAGGATCCTCTTCTAAGGACACACTTCACATCACCACAGCATCCCTAGTCAATACGACAGGGGATACTGTGCTATGATGCCGGTACTCAGCAGCTTCCTCTCCCCGTGGTCCCGCAGCATCTGCAGGTAGAGCTGACGAGATTAAACCACCAATTGTTTGGACACCTGGGCCGGGATAAACTCTTGTCCCTTTTAAAGGACAAATTATACTGGCCAGGGATGTCCAGCACGGTAGAGGAAGTCACTCAGCAGTGTCTGGTATGTGCTCAGGTGAAGCCAAGGGCAGAGAGTTCCTCCTGCGGATGGTCCGTGGTCCGCAATCCAAATTGACTTTATCAGACCTTTGCCAACCGGAAGTCATAACTGCTGTTACGCACTGGTGGTAGTGGATGTCTTCTCTAAATGGGTAGAAGCCATCCCTACGGTCAACGATTCGGCTACGACCACTGCCCGTGTTCTTTGGGAACAGGTTCTGTCACGATGGGGTATCCCTAGAGTGATAGAATCAGACCGAGGTACCCATTTCACGGGTAAGGTGATGAAAGCTCTTTGCGGTCTCCTAGGCATAAAGCAAAGGTTTCATGTGCCGTACCATCCTCAGTCGGCGGGCATTGTGGAACGGATGAACCGGACCATCAAAACACGGCTTTCCAAAGCACTACTGGAGAAAGGTTCCTCATGGGTAACCTCTCTTCCAGCTGTGCTAATGGGTATCCGAGCTACCAAGGCAACAAGTACCGGCATCACTCCGTTCGAACTCATGACAGGACGAAAAATGCCCCTATGTTTGCCAAACGAACCACTAGTGTCAGAGCCTGTGAGGAACGCCATCGCCAGGGACATGTTTCTTCAGCAGATTCAACAGAACCTGAAGGAGTTACTGCCCTACGCCGCAATACAGTTGCACAATCCGTACCTACAGGGGGAGACACCGATGCCCTCTGTAGGAGATCTGGTGATGGTGAAGGTCTTCCGTCGAGCCGGTCCTTGGGACGCAAACTGGGAAGGTCCTTACCAGGTACTTGAAGTAATGGGTGACGCCATGCTTAAAGTACAAAGGCCATTGACATAAAAAAAAAATCGCGTAGGAGGCAGGAGGTCTTGTGGATCCACATCGACCAGGCCAAAGCCACTCGAGTCTCCCCAACTCAATAACGTTCGTTTTGAGTGGGGTGAGAGGGGGGGAGGTTGGTGGGTCGATGGTGGATTCAGAACATTGATTAAAGAGACTCTTCACATTACTTGACAGAGCACAGGAAGGAGACCCGCCATGAAGACAGTTAGCGAGAGAACACATAGGGATCCTCTGAACGGGGCACATCTCCAGCTTGTGGCACTGGTGGTAAGCATGATTATGGCAGGCTCAGCCTCTGCGGGGGAGGGTCGGGGAACTAATTATGGTATGGCCAACATATCACTTAGTAGACCTGGTCTTATAATGGTGAAATGTTTGGGTGGCAAAATCCTGGAATCATGAGAACTTCACCTTTACACCGGGACAGTGGTATCTGTATGGTTTCCAGAGAGAGGGTTTTGCCAATGGTGTAATTCAGCATTATACCCCAGTAGAGAATGTGTCTGCCATACAACATGACTTGCATGCCCTCTGCCTCAAGGAATTTAAACATTTTCAGGATGTATACCCAACACCGATCAAATCCTTAAAGGGATTCTGTCACCACGATTTTGCCTATTAAGCTATTTACACTACTGGATTCAGCTGATCATAAGGATTTCAAAAACGTTATTGTTAGAGGTCATAGATGAAGATTTGATGCTAAAAAACCTTTTTTAACAACTGCCAATCACTTACTTAAGGAGCCCAAGGGGATGTGCCCAGTGCCGTTGGAGCCCGGCCATGCCGATTCCGTTGGAGCCCAGGACCGCCCACCTCATTAATATTCACTTCACTGCTTCAAGCAGTGAAGCTCCGTCATGGCTGTAATCCCGCGCAGGCGCAGTACCTCAAGCGGTCTGCGCCCGTGCGGACTGCGGGCATCGGCCTCAGAGGATGTTCTGCGCATGCGCCAGCTCTCCGCTCGACCCGGAAAGGAAGGAGTGCGCAGAGAGCCGGCGCATGCGCATAGACTATAATGGGGTCCGTTAGGTTTCCGCTCAGAAGATGATTTTTGAAGCGGAGACAAAAGTCCTGCATGCACGACTTTTGTCTCCGCTCCAAAATCATCTTCTGAGCGGTAACATAACGGACCCCATTATAGTCTATGGGGTCCTTAGGCTCCGTTTGGCTCAGTTATGTGCGAATCCGTCCTTTCCGTTCTCCTGCCCCTAAACGGAGCATGAGAACGGAAAGGCTGAACGGTGATGTGAATGAAGCCTTACTTACGAACCAGTGTAATGACGTTAAAGTTAAATTGCAATAACTCTGGTCAGGCCTTATGGAATGATCAGAGTGGTCCGGTAAAACTGGAAGGCTTGTATTGAGCAACAGTTTTAAGGGTACGGACTGATGCCAAGGATCAAAGGTATAGTCAGTTGGATGGTTCGCCATCCATATGGTCTTTCATGATCACCATCATGAGAGACAACTGTGTTCCGGAGGTGACGGGGTACTACTTTGTCACTTATGCCCACTGGGAACAGGATACCCAGATGGTCATGCTGGACACTAATCCCTGGAGGTGGGATTTAGTGTGTAATGGGGTGGATGCCCCTACAGTAGATGTATGGATGGATGGTACCCCTATGACTGAGGAATACCGGGCCAGGTACGTTTCTTCCGATTGGAAAGACCCCCGAGGCAGAGATATTAACTTTGACATCGATATAGATGTTTCGTTTAAGTGGCCTTTTTGTGAGGCAGTAGATGAAGGGTGCTGTACTTTTACTCAATGGGTCTATCTGTCCAGTTCCAAACCGATAGTCAAACTAGTGTTGCTGGCTGGAGAGAGTGATCAGTCGTACCCGTTCAAAGGTAGAGGACAGTCTCTCCCCCCTACTCTTTGCATTGGCTATTAAGCCTCTAGCAATTAAAATCAGAAAAGACCCAGAAATGGCGGGATTCGGAGTGGGGGGGAGAGAGGACAAATTAACTCTGTATGCAGATGACATTCTGATGTTTCTGAAGGACCCAGCTATATCTTTAACTAAGATCACGAAGACAATAGAGGAATATGGTGAGGTCTCTGGGCTTTTAATAAACTGGGAGAAATCCGTTCTGATGCCATTGGGAGATAGAGTAGGAGACATAAGTGAAAAGATAAGTGTAATGGAAAGAGGGAGTACATTCAGATATTTGGGTATAGAGATTTCAGCAGATACATCAGAGTTTCACAAACATAATACTATGAGAGTAGTAGAGGAAATTAGAAAGAAAAGCGAAGTGTGGCTTGGACTTCCGATATCCAAGGCAGATAGGATATGCCTAATAAAATCAGTCATAGTACCTAAAATTCTATACGTTTTCTCAGCAGCCCCGATCTGGCCAAAAGAATTCATATTTAAAAAAATAAAAAATATATTGAATAGGCTAATATGGGGCCGGAAACGTGTGAGATTAAAAATAGATAATCTGTGTCTCCCTAGGGAATGGGGGGGATTAGCAATCCCTGACTTTAGAATATACTTTTTGGCATATCAACAACAATCCATTTTGGAATGGGAAAAAAAATCCATACTTCGTTTATTTGTTAAGAGAAATTGGAGGGTCGGAGATCAGTATATGGGAACTATTGGAGTCAGGACAATTGAAAGATAGTAATATTTTCAGTAAAAGTTGGAAAATCATGAAAAAAATGATGAACGAGACAAGAATGTATGATTTTGCTCCCTTATGGAATAACAGAAATTTGAAAGAAGTTAATAAGTTGAAGGTACTGGATAAGTTAGCAAAAGCAGGAATTAGAACAATGAAGGATGCATTTAACGAAGGACAATTGAAAAATTGGAATGATATCAGAAGAGAGTTTAATGTAACAAATAAAGATTATTATGAATATACAAAATTATATCATGCAGTTAAGAGATCAGGACAGGAAGAAAATCACTATACAAGTGAACCAATGGGTTTGGTAAAAGATATCAAAGAGAAAAAAATATTAAAAAATAGCTTATCCAAAATTTACCGTAAATTAATAGCAACTCAAGTAACTAAGAGAGAGTTTAAAGGATTAAAAGAATGGGAGAAAGAAATTGGAGTAATCTCAGTAAAACAATGGAGGTTAATATATAAGAACATAAGGAAAGTCTCGGAGAGTTTACGGCTCCAGCTGATACAGTATAATTGGATACATCGGATTTATTATACCCCTAGTAAACTGCATAAATGGAAAATAAGGGAGGACTCTAAGTGTCCTAAATGTGGGAAGGAAGATACAGACCTAATCCATTTAATGTGGGAATGCCCTACGGTCAAAGATTTTTGGGATAAGGTTTTAGAAGAGATAGGAAAAGAGGAACAACAAAATATAAATTGGTCAGTAAAATGGATTATGTTGGGGTTAGATGACGACATAAATATGAGAAGGGAAAATAAAATAAGGATATTAAAAAAACTTTTTAAAGCACGATACACAATAGTGAGGTGGTGGATGTCTCCGGTAGCACCAGACATCAAATACTGGAAGAAAATTGTTAAAGTATAGTAATAAATTATAGGCTACTTAGCCAAGTTTTAATTCTATCACATCTTCGTCATATATAAAACTCAGACGGGGGGAGGGAGAGGGATGGGCGGTTGGCGTTGGGGTATGTATACGAAATCATTGTTGTATGTTTTTTTATTGTAATGTGTTGTGTATAAAACAAATAAAGATGGATTAAAAAAAAAAAAAAAAAAAAGGTAGAGGACAGGTGTGTGTAACGGTGGTAAGAGTCCCCTATGAAACTGAAGGTCTTCAACCTGTGAAACCTCATATAGATTCTTGCCATGTCCCTATCCACCAATTGGCAGATCCCATAGCTCCTCAACTGTCATCCCCATGGAAAATCATCACTGACGTGAAATTTGTCCTCTACCCCTGGAGAATTTCCGTAGATGATTTCCGAGTTGACCATTGGGATCATAGATGTGAGGAGTTTGTGAATAAACAAATTGACATGCTAAGAGGTTGGATACAGGCAGGGCAAGAGATAAGAAAAGACGACCTTCGAAATAGGAAGCACAGGGGGAGAAGGGATCTAGTTGCCATGGGACTAGGCGGAGGTGCATTGGGAGTAGGGGCTCTGAACACTATGGATATGGAAGTCCTGAGAAGTAAACTTGGGGATGTTGCGAAACACACAGGAGAAGGATTCAAGACCCAGCTTGATGTAAACCACATCTTGGAGGGTTTACAGCATTCGCACATAGATGCCACTACCTCTCTATCTTCTGCTCTACGAGAGAAGTTTAGAAGGTTAGTTGTGGGTCTCTTGGAGGAGCAGGACAGAGCTCAGCTTGCCCTGGCGTGTACGCAGGTCCAAAGTGAACTCTCGGATAACCTTAAACATATTGTGTCCGCCCTGCATAACGGACACTTCCCATTCAACCTCCGCCAACGGATAAGTCCTTTGATCTCTCCTTTTGCGGTCAGTCACACCAATTGGTGGGTGGTCCAGTGGCACAGCTGTAAAAACTTGACGTGCACTGCGTCGTCTTTGGCACCTGTATCCGGCATCCTTAGGAAAGGATACAGTGCCATTAACTTGGGAGTCGTAGTAAACATTCGGACAGTACTTTATCCACAGATCCCCTCGGGCGTTCTAACCTATGAGAGAGGTCATCCTTACCTGTTTGACACAGAAGGATGTTGGAGGAAGGAGGATGCCATCCTCTGCCAAGGTGGTCAGGATCGGGTGTTTAGGCACCAGTGTTGGAACACCGAGGGGTCCTGTGAGATGAAGACCAGCCCAATACCTTCCTCCCGTCTGATTTATATGGGACAGGGGTATGGGTGCTGGTACCAGGGAGATAATGCCTCTTACACTATCTACAGCACTAACTGCACCAAAAGAGGAGAACTCATCCCAGGGGCATATTGCACCCTCAGTCCCGTCCTAGGTCTAGACATCGCGGAATTACAAGGAAGAACCCCGATAACCCCAGAGAAAAGATTGGACATCCGCCCGGACACTCCAGTGAGGCTCCAGAAGATACCACTTGGGTTCGGGAAGGAACTCAAGGGCCTCCTTCTGGATTTTAGCCGAGAGGAAAATATCCTGAAGGATCTTCGAGAGACTGAACATCAGGCCACGATTCAGTTGGCTCATGACAGGACTAAAATTACAGAAGTAACCACCGCCTTAGAAAAGGACTCCAAGGTTTCGTGGTGGGAGAGCCTTTTTGGATACAGTCCTAAAGCCATGTCCTTTTTCAACCTGTTAATTCATCCAGTAATAGTTCTCCTGGTTCTGGTTGTCATGATGTATTTGGGACTGTACATTATCTATCGGAGGGTCAAGAGACTGGCAGACCAATTAGAACAGAACCAGACGGAACTCCATGAGAACTACCGGAGAAGGAGGCTCAGGATGTAACCCTGGTGAAATCCTGAGGTCATGGACTCTATTTGATTTTTTTCATTTTTTTATGAGGAATTGGGGATATAGGACTGTTGATATCCAGTAACCCCATATTATGTTTTTTTGTTAATTGTAAATATTTTAGAGCTAAGGGGGGGGGGTCTACAAGTGGTTTGGTGTATGTGTGAATGGGATTAGAATAGGGCTCGTTAGGGACAGGTCCCTTTCTTTCCAACAACATTTGCCACTCCAACCCTAGGAAGGGTACAGTTCATAAGGGATGGACTGAATGACAGTTAGTGCGGTGTCCTTCCCGCAGTTAGAATTTGGGTACTCTGACATCACCTCACTCTCCAGAAATTCTGACCTGCCTTGTAAAGACCTATGTATCTGTCCATGAGAGAACTTCTTCAACGACAGCGTCTACCAGCAAGAAGAAGAAAGGTGTCAGGAGAAAGGTGCGAAAGGAGGCCAGTTCACCCGTGATATGTGGATCTGCCTAGAGGTTAAAGAGTGAAGCTGCCCCGGATTCAGTGGGAACAGCTGATACTAGAAGACTGGCACTACAAAGGGAGCCACCCCAGAGTCTCATCTACAAAAGACGAAGGTGGGAAGAGCTGAGGCGTAAAGGCCATCACTACCCGGATGTGAGAGTGAAGCCATTCCCAAAGTCGGACTGGTGAAAGAAGACTGTGGGAGTAGCTGAAGCTTGAAGACAGTTATGTGCAATCCCGGAAGTCAGAACAACTAAACGCGACTGTGGCAGAAGCTGGTGTACGATGCAGTAAAGAAGACGAGGATAGCTCGATCGACGGACAGAGACGTCGGGTTATGGTGAAGGGCAGGGAAGAGGCCACATGTCATGAGGGGTGATGTCTCAGTACCTAAGGACAGGAGTATTCTTCAGTTCATCCTGAACTGTGGCCCTTGTGTAGTAGGGATGTAGAGGCAAATATCTCCCCACACTTCTCCCAAAAATATGTTGTGTTCCCGACAACAGGGGGATTGTAGAAGGAAGTGTGGGCGGTGATATAAATATGTATATATATGCATGCATATACTGTATATGCATATAGATATGTGAGCCTTCCCCTTTAATATATATATATATATATATACACTCACCGGCCACTTTATTAGGTACACCATGCTAGTAACGGGTTGGACCCCCTTTTGCCTTCAGAACTGCCTCAATTCTTCGTGGCATAGATTCAACAAGGTGCTGGAAGCATTCCTCAGAGATTTTGGTCCATATTGACATGATGGCATCACACAGTTGCCGCAGATTTGTCGGCTGCACATCCATGATGCGAATCTCCCGTTCCACCACATCCCAAAGATGCTCTATTGGATTGAAATCTGGTGACTGTGGAGGCCATTTGAGTACAGTGAACTCATTGTCATGTTCAAGAAACCAGTCTGAGATGATTCCAGCTTTATGACATGGCGCATTATCCTGCTGAAAGTAGCCATCAGATGTTGGGTACATTGTGGTCATAAAGGGATGGACATGGTCAGCAACAATACTCAGGTAGGCTGTGGCGTTGCAACGATGCTCAATTGGTACCAAGGGGCCCAAAGAGTGCCAAGAAAATATTCCCCACACCATGACACCACCACCACCAGCTTGAACCGTTGATACAAGGCAGGATGGATCCATGCTTTCATGTTGTTGACGCCAAATTCTGACCCTACCATCCGAATGTCGCAGCAGAAATCGAGACTCATCAGACCAGGCAACGTTTTTCCAATCTTCTACTGTCCAATTTCGATGAGCTTGTGCAAATTGTAGCCTCAGTTTCCTGTTCTTAGCTGAAAGGAGTGGCACCCGGTGTGGTCTTCTGCTGCTGTAGCCCATCTGCCTCAAAGTTCGACGTACTGTGCGTTCAGAGATGCTCTTCTGCCTACCTTGGTTGTAACGGGTGGCAATTTGAGTCACTGTTGCCTTTCTATCAGCTCGAACCAGTCTGCCCATTCTCCTCTGACCTCTGGCATCAACAAGGCATTTCCGCCCACAGAACTGCCGCTCACTGGATGTTTTTTCTTTTTCGGACCATTCTCTGTAAACCCTGGAGATGGTTGTGCGTGAAAATCCCAGTAGATCAGCAGTTTCTGAAATACTCAGACCAGCCCTTCTGGCACCAACAACCATGCCACGTTCAAAGGCACTCAAATCACCTTTCTTCCCCATACTGATGCTCGGTTTGAACTGCAGGAGATTGTCTTGACCATGTCTACATGCCTAAATGCACTGAGTTGCCGCCATGTGATTGGCTGATTAGAAATTAAGTGTTAACGAGCAGTTGGACAGGTGTACCTAATAAAGTGGCCGGTGAGTGTATATATATATACATATATATATACACATTTAGGCCCCTATTTCACATATGTGTATATATATATATATATATATATATATATATATAGGCCCCTTTTCACATATTTATGCCCCCACTTGTATAATTATGCCCCACTTGTATAATATGCCCCCTTGTACCCCCAGAGGTATATAGATTCATGTACATGATCCCCAGTTATGTACATGTATCTATATACATGTATCAGCCGGGTGCCCCCCCATAGCCTCCATGTGCTATTGTCCATCTGCTGGGGACAGCTGGAGACCAGAGAACTGGACTAATTAGTTCATTCCCAGGTACTTCAAAGGGACATAAGATCGATATGATCTTCTGCCCCTTCTGTTAAGGGGGCAATTAACAGGACAGGGAAACAAAAGGTTTCCCTGTCTCTGCGCTCCTCCTTCATCCGGCACTGCGATCGGTGCCGGATATAGGAGGGCAATTTACAGGCAGGAGGATCAAAGAGATCCTCCGGCTTTGCATTCCTGTATGCTCGGGCCCGGCGCACTGACGTCATTTCAGTGCGCTGGCCCCAGGAGCACACCGCTGCCGGCGTGTGCTCGCAAGCGCGCACACCGGCAGCGCGGGAGGACGGGAGAGCGTGCGATCGGGTTTAAAAACCCTGATTGCCCTGCGCTCTTCAGTTGAGCCGTGCCTCCCCAGCCAGAGTCATCCCCTGGACGACGAGCAAGCAGGAATCATCCCCTAGACGACGAGCATCCCTGGAAAGGCTGAGTAGTACCCCCTGAACCACCAATGATTTAACCCCTTGATTTGCTCTGCTATTTAACCCCTTGATTGAACCCCTTGATTTGCCCTGCTATTTAACCCCTTGGCTGAACCCCTTGATTTGCCTTGCTATTTAACCCCTTGATTGAACCCCTTGATTGCCCTGCTATTTAACCCCTGCTGCCCTACCAGAACCCCAAACCCCTGCAATATATAGTCCCTGCTGCCCTACCAAAACCCCTGCAATATAACTCCTTGATTTAACCCCTGCCCTGCTGTATACCCCAGAAAACCCCTGCAATATCCCTGCTGTAACCCCTGCCATATCTCCCTGTACCCCTGCTGTCGTATTCTGAACCCCTGTGGATATTTAACCCCTGATACCCCTGCCCTAACATTATACCCCTGCATTATATTTATTGTACGTTAACTCTTTGTTCCCAGGGACAGTAATATAGATAGGTTGGGGAGGGCGGCTATCTGTGTTTGTGTGTATGTATGTGTAGTTAGTTGTGTGGGTGGAGGTATATGGGATTGTGTAGTGTAGGTAGGGTCGGTAGTATTGTGTTAATAATAAGACTGTAGCCATAGTATTTTGTAAATAAAGTCTTTTATGGAAAATACAGTGCGCAGTGGTATCATAGTAATTAGCAGTAACATAGTAACATAGTAACATATAACATAGTAACATAGTTTATAAGGCCGAAAAAAGACATCTGTCCATCCAGTTCGGCCTGTTTTCCTACAAGTTGATCCAGAGGAAGGCAAAAAAACCCTGTGAGGTAGAAGCCAGTTTTCCCCACTTTAGGGAAAAAAATTCCTTCCCGACTCCAATCAGACAATCAGAATTACTCCCTGGATCAACGACCCCTCTCTAGTAACTATAACCTGTAATATTATTACCCTCCAAAAATACATCCAGGCCCCTCTTGAACTCTTTTAGTGAACTTACCATCACCACCTCCTCAGGCAGAGAGTTCCATAGTCTCACTGCTCTTACCGTAAAGAATCCTCTTTTATGTTTGTGTACAAACCTTCTTTCCTCCAGACGCAGAGGATGGCCCCTCGTCACAGTCACAGTCCTAGGGATAAATAGATCGTGGGAGAGATCTCTGTACTGACCTCTGATATATTTATACATAGTTATTAGATCTCCCCTCAGTCGTCTTTTTTCTAAAGTGAATAAGCCTAATTTTGATAATCTTTCTGGGTACTGTAGTCCACCCATTCCAGTTATTACTTTAGTTGCCCTCCTCTGAACCCTCTCCAGCTCTGCTATGTCTGCCTTGTTCACAGGAGCCCAGAACTGTACACAGTACTCCATGTGTGGTCTGACTAGTGATTTGTAAAGTGGCAGGACTATGTTCTCATCACGGGCATCTATGCCTCTTTTGATGCAGCCCATTATCTTACTGGCCTTGGCAGCAGCTGTCTGACACTGGTTTCTGCAGCTTAGATTTCTGTTCACTAAAATTCCTAGGTCCTTTTCTATGTCAGAGTTACCCAATATTTTACCATTTAGTATGTACTGGTGACTTGCATTATTCCTTCCCATATGCATAACTTTACATTTGTCAGTGTTAAACCTCATCTGCCACTTCTCTGCCCAAGCTGTAGCAGTGTACTGTCCTCTTCTGTGTTAATTACTTTACACAGTTTAGTGTCATCTGCAAAAATTGATATTTTACTGTGCAAGCCTTCTACAAGATCATTAATAAATATATTGAAGAGAATAGGGCCCAATACTGACCCCTGTGGTACCCCACTAGTGACAGTGACCCAATCTGAGTATGTACCATTAATAACCACCCTCTGTTTTCTATCACTGAGCCAGTTACTTACCCACATACAGACATTTTCTCCCAGGCCAAGCATTCTCATCTTATATACTAACCTTTTATGCGGTACAGTGTCAAATGCTTTGGAGAAGTCCAGATATACGACATCCATTGATTCACTGCGGTCTAGTCTAGAACTTACCTCCTCATAGAAACTGATTAAATTGGTTTGACATGACCGATCCCTCATGAAGCCATGCTGATATGGAGTAATTTGCTTATTTTCATTGAGGTACTCCAAGATAGCATCTCTTAGAAAACCCTCAAACAGTTTACCCACGACAGATGTTAAACTTACCGGCCTATAGTTCCCGGGCTCTGTTTTTGGACCCTTTTTGAATATTGGCACCACATTTGCTATGCGCCAATCCTGTGGAACACTCCCTGTCAGTATAGAGTCCTTAAATATCAGAAATAAGGGTCTGGCGATGACATTACTTAATTCTCTTAGGATACGGGGGTGTATGCCATCCGGTCCTGGCGATTTGTCTATTTTAATCTTTTTAAGACGCAGCTCTACTTCTTCCTGGGTCAGACAGGGCACTTTTAATGGGGAATTTACTTTTATATTCTGCATTTCATCTGACAGTTTATTTTCCTCAGTGAATACAGTGGAGAAAAAGATATTTAGTAGCTTTGCTTTCTCCTCATCGCTCTCTGCAACTCCCCCCTCATTACTCTGTAAGGGGCCGACACCTTCAGGTTTATACTTTTTACCATTTATATAATTAAAGAACATTTTAGGGTTAGTTTTACTCTCTTTGGCGATTAATCTCTCGGTCTCTAGTTTGGCTGTTTTTATTTGTCTTTTACATATTCTATTTTTTTCCTTGTAGTTTTTCAATGCTTCCTCGCTCCCCTCCTGTTTTAGTGATTTAAATGCTTTCTGTTTGTCATTTATTGCTTTCTTTACAGTTCTGTTTATCCACATTGGTTTTTTCTTGTTCCTTAACCTTTTATTCCCATAAGGTATGTACCTCTCACAATTAGATATTAGGATGCTTTTAAAAATATCCCATTTTGTGGCTGTATTTTTATTTTTGAGGACTTTGTCCCAGTTAGTTAGGCCTATGGCCTCTCTTAGTTGGCTAAATTTAGCTTTTTTGAAGTTAGGTATTTTTGTTCCTCCCTGAAGAAACGCTATTTTGAATGACAATTGGAAGGTTATTATATTATGGTCACTATTTCCTAGGAGTCCCCCGACCTGCACATCTGTTGTTCTGTCAGGTCTATTGGTTAATACTAAGTCCAGTATGGCCGTCCCTCTAGTCGGGTCCTGAACCAGTTGGGATACGTAACACCAGTAGTCATACGTAACACCAGGTTCGTGTAGGCAATAGGGCATTATTAAAGGAATAAATAGGCGGAACTAGCGAAAGCGGGTTTACGCCTATTTATGAATATTAACTATTGGTAACACCCAAAATACCGTTAATTGATATTCCCTATAACACCACATAAGTCATGTTTGTTTGAATTCTGGCACATTCTGCTTAGTAAAACTCTCCCAATGTGTTTTTATTAATTACATGTGGTTCATTTACCACTAATACCCTTTTTTTACAATGGTTGTCAACAGACCATATTCTGGAGTAGGCGCTGCATGGGTCTCCCATGGAACAAAGATCTGGCACTCGGCTCTCACATGATAGCTGGGCTTCTTCTTAATAGCTTCATTCACACATTAGTGTTTTGGTCAGTGATTTCCATCAGTGATTGTGAGCCAAAACCTGGACTGGAGCCTCCACAGACATAAGGTATAAGGGAAAGATCTGCACCTTTCTGTGTTTAGCCGCAGCTAGTTGTGGTTGAAATTACTGACACGCTGATGTGTGAATGAGGCATAACTGCCCAGATCAGCAGAAGTTCAGATCCAGGCCATTTAACTCTTTAAATGCCACAGTCAAT
The DNA here is from genome assembly GCA_900303285.1 of Rhinella marina. Taxonomy (NCBI): domain Eukaryota; kingdom Metazoa; phylum Chordata; class Amphibia; order Anura; family Bufonidae; genus Rhinella; species Rhinella marina. The sequence goes on from ONZH01003403.1 coordinate 23,861, forward strand.
AACAACCATGGCATTTAAGTTGTTTAGAGGGAAGGAGCTTTCTTTCTCAGGTGAATGATATTGCGTGATGCTGATATCTGTACACTGCAGCGAGGGACCTAATGAAGGACCCCAGCCCTGCCTGCAGTTTAGGCCTATCAGGCTGTGTCAGAGGTGCAGTACTGATAATGTCTTTCAGTATCCTACCAACAGTATAATACACTGTACTACAGAATAGCGACATTGCTGTTTTTTTTTTTTTTGTTTTTTTTTTTTTTTTTTTACCATCCTCTTAGAAAGAGTAAGTAAATGTTAACCAGTAAGTTATGTGCACCCAAAAATAGTTCCATTAAAAGCTAAAACTTGTCCCGACAAAAAGTGATGGAAAAATTAAAAAGTTATAGCTCTTGGTCATCAAATGAATACAGAGGAAGAGGTTAAAACCAATCTGTTATATCCAAACTCAGATTCAAGGTAAGCATATTGCTATGTAGGGTAGATGCCTCAAGCCATAACCGTGTTGTTCTTGTAAAAAACAATAACCTAATCCTGAGACACGCTTCCTTTTATTTTTGTCAAAGATGGTTTTCGGTGCACTCCTGGCTTGGTCACAGCTTGGTGCACTACTGGCTCAGAACTATTAGAGACTGTCAGTCAAACAAAGGGGGAGGCCTTGGGTGGTGTTGTGGCTGAGTGAAGATGCATGAAATGAAGCAGCCCTGCCCATGGAAAACCAAAAACCTCAATATTATGAGACCAGATTTTCAAAAGGAAGGTATGCTTCAGGTATCTACTCTACATGGTGGTTTGCTTTCTTTGAATGTGAATTCAGAATTGACAGTCCAACTTAATGGGTATTTCTATTTCAGGTTTGTTGTGATACTTGCTGTGATACAGCTTGCTGTGATACTTTGTGTTGGTCTCATTGACTACTATAAGAACTATGGAAACAGCGTATGAAAGCCTGCTTTCTATAACTCTGCCTACCCCAGATCTTCATATCCCATTAAACATCAAAGACTGAGATAGGAATAACCCTTTACAAGCATATGCACTTGGTGATAAATATATTCACATGTATTTCCATTTCTATAATAAAAATAATCTACTTTTGTATGGATTTAGCACCATGAGACAAAATAAATACCAGAAGGCTATTAATTTGTAGTCAAACATAGAACACTGTAATCTGTCTACCTAAAAAGTCTACTTAGCACCTTGTCCTTTCAACAGATCAGTGCCAGTCATGACAAACCTCTGCAGGGATAAATAGGATTCTTTGATGGAATAAAGTCACTTTCCAGCTAAAATAAGTCACTTGATTTGTGGCATTTCAAAACTGCAATGAGTGAAAAATGAATAGTTTCTAATGTGCAAATCAAATGTCAGTGGATCAAAATGGAACCAGGTATGTTAGATTATCATGCAGCCAGTAGTCATTTAATCCACAATGAAGGATGGCCTACATATTTATTGATTCAAGTTCTTGGAGTTATCTTTGTAGTTTTTCCTCTGCCATCTGGTAGCTACTATTGGCTAACTGGGGTAATTACTCTAAGTGACAGAAATGAGGCGGCATGCTTCAGAGGTACTCACTATATAACATCATACCACTTGTAGATATGGAGAGGGATGCAAGCTGAACTGAGAGAATTATTATCTGCTCTCCAAAGGAGGACATGATACCACTTCACAGATCAGGAGAACCTCATTAATAGGTCAGAGTAAAGTTGGAAGTTATTCAACAGGGAGGACAAGTACAAATTATATAGTCCTAGAGTGGAAAGACTAAAATAGTTTATGCTTTATATCATATCTCCTTGAGGATTTTACAATTGAAGAACAGAGAGATAAGCAGCAGAGAATGGAAAAAGCAGCCTGTTGTTCATGTAATCAAAAATTAATACACCAGAAAACAGGCCGTCATGGGACTCTAGTGTCTAGGAGGGCGGCAAAACCCTTAAAGGAGTTTTCCAATACTTACTTATTGATGAGTTATAAATCAGATCAGCAGGGGTCCAACTCCTTGAACCCCCACCAATTATCCATTTTTACTACCTCTCATGCTAGAAACCAGCACCGAGACTACACAGCTCTGTGCGCAGTGTTCCTGGTTACAGCACTGCAGCAGGTAAAAACAGATGATCAGTGGAGATTCTGGGAGTAAAACCCCCGCCAAACTAATATTAATGAGGAATCCTAAGGAAAAGAAAGACCTGGAATACTACTTTAAGCCACATAAAATTTGTATAAATGGAACATGGTAGGTGGATGCCCTGTTAAAGATTTTGTTATGGTGGGTAGAATTTTAAAAGTGTTTTTCAAACAAAAGAAAAAAAGGGTACGGTGTTTTTCCGGATATAGTGCTATATCTCTGGAATGTGACTGGTATTTACAGTTCAGCTCCATACTTGTGAATGAGGCTGGGCTACAATATCAAAAACAGCCCATGGACATATATTGGTTTGTTTCTGAAAAATAACACCTCCTTTTCTCTAGTCCTAGAACATCTTTTAAGGAGTTGTCTGTTTTAGAAAATCCATTTTTAAAGACCTTGCTAAGGGGGTTGTCTCATACTCGACATTTATCAAAAATCCATACGATATTATGGAAATCATAGGATTCATAGACATGTTGATTTATTCAGCATTGAGTATGAGCACCATGAGCAGAAAACACACACATTTACATGCCTTGGCATACTAGAAATGGGGTTATTAATGGTTGTCTGAGGAGTGTTCTGCCCATGGGCATGTAAATCGTGCTACTGGCAGCTTCTTATGCAATTGCTGACCAGTGATGTCCCAGTTGTGCTCATTGGGAGACATTTCCAGAGATGATGCAAGTCATGTTAGCACATTTATGCCATGAAGGCTGCTCATAGCAGCACATGCACCATACGCCTTGTGCTGTTCTGTTGAAAAAATAATCCTGGGACTTTTTAGAGAAATAGCTGTACCACTGGTCCCATAACTAAATCAATGTAGTGCTGAGCTGTTAATGTACCTGAAATGAAGACTTCCATGTGTTATAACACCCCACACCATAATCCCAGGAGGAGTCAGCCTTTAATCACAGTAAGGGGGTGGCACTCAAGGTTGTTATACAGTTTGAACAGTTGTATTAAAATTCTGTCACCATAGGAATGAGATACATTCAGACAACATTCAAGACCATATTTGAATGCCCTTTGTCAAGCTAATGCATCTGCTAATTGGGCATGGTAGAGGTGTGTATGCAGTAGAGTAGAGGATGCATAAAGCTTGACAATTGCAATCAAATATGCAATCTATATTGCCTGATATGTACTTCATTCTGATGATGGATTTTTAATAAAACTATTAAACTGTTCCTAAATGCATCACATCTTTAAGTGCTTTCTCCTTACTGTGATGTCTGGATATTCCAATCTTGTCACAGGAAGTATTTAGTGGGGAACATGCACCACTCATGCGGGGAGACAGTGCTGTTGCATTTAGTGTGAATAAAATAATCCCAGGAGTAGGACCAGTGTGATGTAACCTTCTGAAGGCCTCTTCATGGCATTGACCACGGGGTCTGCAGACCATTCTACAGCTATCATCACATCCAAGATAAAAGCAGGACTCATTGCTGAAGAGGATAGATCCCCATTCCAGCTTCCATTGCTAAACTAAAATGGATTTTTGAGCTGGACACTTTAGAGCCAAAAGGCCTAAATAGAGAGTTTAAGGTTGGCTCTCTCTTCTAAAGAACATCTGTGAGGACCTTTAATTGAATATATTCCCCGCTAGATTTTGATTTTATATTTACATATCTATGTATGTTGTAACATTTAAGATGTGAACCCGACATAGTCGTGATAAGCACCTAATTGACACAGTATGTGCTATCATTTATTCTTTTTTCTCTCTCTCTTTGTTTTAGTGGGAATCAGACCTCGGAGAATTGTCTTCAATATAAGAACTTTGTCTCTTGTTTGGCTGCCTCCCTTCTAAGGTTTGGTACATACAGGACCTTGATTACTATAAGTACTTTATACCTAACATTAAGCCAGATAAAGGTATCTGTACTAATATTTGCTCTATTAGACAGTGAGTACCTAGGGTCTGTGAATATGGAAATACCCTTATCCGCTTAAGCAATCCAACTTGGAGACCTTCTGGTGTTATAATTACCTAGTCTTAATCAACTGAATGGTCCGTACTAAGGGAGCCCCCGACCTGTTGTATTCACTCCAGGGATGGAGTAAGTACTCGGTAGGATCAGTAGATCTCCCCAGAAAATTATAAGGGAGACTCCGACCAGATGTATCCACTCCAGGGATGGAATGGATACAGGATAGGATTATAAGCTTTCCCATTACTAATTGTGAATTTATAGCAGGCTGGGGGTTAATACTGTCCGGGGTGGGAACCCACGGATAGTAAGCCCACTTGCTAGTGATGCTGTGAATGTATCTAGGTTATACTACACTAAGGTCTCTCTTTGTGTATCTATTCTCCAAATTCGCAGACACAGATACTCACTGGATCATAAGATGTACCATCTATAATTGGATAGCACTGAGTATATGGATGTATTTATATAGTTGTACGGAGGTCTGTCTGGCATATGTTTATATTAGAGATTAGAGATGAGCGAGCATACTCGTCCGAGCTTGGTGCTCGTTCGAGTATTAGGGTACTCGTAAGTGCTCGCTGCTCGGACGAGTATCTCGCCATGCTCGAGGAAATGGCAACTTCCGCATCGTGCTTTTTTGGCGCCTATAAACTCAGCCAATCACAAGCCAGGAGACTCTGCGGTACACCCAGCATCACGTGGGGCCCTTACATGTCGATAGCAGGGGTTGGCTGGCCTGATCAGGTGACCCTGGAATATACTAGTGACTGGCCGCAGTGCTCGGCTCAGATGCCGTCTGGATGTCATTAGGGATAGAGCTGCTGCGTTTCAGGGAGAGTGTTAGGGCCTGCATTTAGTTCTCTGTTAGGCAGGAATCACCCACAAAGAACCCAACAGCCCTTCTAAGGGCTACAAGACATTTTTTTTGTTTCCTGGCTTGGCTGGCTGGCTGGCACTAGTAGTGCAGCTATCGCCATATATAACCCCCTTTTTTTAATGTTATATCTTAGTGATACAAATCCATTGCACACAGCAGTGTGGAACCATTCTGTGTGTCACAGTTCAGCTGTCCACTCACGCCAATCCGTATTTTCTGTCCAGGTGACACTTTCTGTACGTCACTTAATACAACCAAGTCTTTTGCTGCCTGTCACGTATATAGCTTGATCCCAAAAATCTCTGTGCGACATTTGTCTGGGTCGCAGTCTAAATAGCCACCGTCAGTAGGGTGTCAGTTAGCTCTACGATAGTTTCTGCACGTCATGTTCCAAAAAAAACAAAACTCTAAAAAAAAAATAAAAAAAAATAGTTTTTTAGTTGTTTTAGCTCAGTGATACAAATCCATTTCACACAGCTGCGTGGAACCATTCTGTGTGTCACAGTTCAGCTGTCCACTCACGCCAATCCGTATTTTCTGTCCAGGTGACACTTTCTGTACGTCACTTAATACAACCAAGTCTTTTGCTGCCTGTCACGTATATAGCTTGATCCCAAAAATCTCTGTGCGACATTTGTCTGGGTCGCAGTCTAAATAGCCACCGTCAGTAGGGTGTCAGTTAGCTCTACGATAGTTTCTGCACGTCACGTTCCCAAAAAAACAAAACTCAAAAAAAAAAAAAAAAAAAAAAGTTTTTTAGTTGTTTTAGCTGAGTGATACAAATCCATTTCACACAGCTGCGTGGAACCATTCTGTGTGTCACAGTTCATCTGTCCACTCACGCCAATCCGTATTTTCTGTCCAGGTGACACTTTCTGTACGTCACTTAATACAACCAGGTCTTTTGCTGCCTGTCACGTATATAGCTTAATCCCAAAAATCTCTGTGTGACATTTGTCTGGGTCGCAGTCTAAATAGCCACCGTCAGTAGGGTGTCAGTCAGCTCTACGATAGTTTCTGCACGTCACGTTACAAAAAAAACAAAACTACAAAAAAAATATATAAAAAAAATATATAAAAAAATAGTTTTTTGTTGTTTTAGCTCAGTGATACAAATCCATTTCACACAGCAGTATGGAACCATTCTGTGTGTCACAGTTCAGCTGGCTACTCACTCCAATTCATATTTTCTGTCCAGGTGACACTTTCTGTACGTCACTTAATCCAACCAGGTCTTTTGCTGTCACGTATATAGCTTGATCAAAAAAATCTCTGTGCGACATTTGTCTGGGTCGCACTCAAAATAGCCACCATTAACAAGGTGTGAGTTAGGTCTACGATAGTTTCTGCACGTCACAATCCAAAAAAAACAAAACTACAAAAAAAATATATAAAAAAAAATATATAAAAAAAATAGTTTTTTTGTTGTTTTAGCTCAGTGATACAAATACATTTCACACAACAGTGTGGAACCATTCTGTGTGTCACAGTTCAGCTGTCCACTCACTCCAATCCGTATTTTCTGTCCAGGTGACACATTCTTTACGGCACTTAATTAAACCAGACTGAACAAGTTTGTGGGTTTCAGTACACCAGGCCCATTTATTTTTTATTTTTTATATAATACACTTATATATAGAAAATGTTGAACCCCAGGGCTAAGGGTCGAGGACGAGGGCGTGGGCGTGGGCATTCAATTACTGCAGGGGGTAGAGGCCGTGGTCTTGGGCAGGGTGAGACAGTACCTGCTGATGAGGGAGCAGGGGAACGCCGCAGAGCTACACTCCCTAGCTTCATGTCTGAACTTACAGGGACACGTGGTAGAGGACTGTTGAAACCACAACAGTGCGAACAGCTGATGTCGTGGATTGCGGACAATGCTTCAAGTAATTTGTCCACCAGTCAGTCTTCCACGCAGTCCACCCACGTTACCCAAGGGAGCACTCCTCTGGCTCCTCCACCTCAACCTCCTTCCCCCCAGTCTGCCCCCTCCCAGGAAAATTTGGAATGCGATCCAGCATACTCTCAGGAACTGTTTTTTGGACCCTTCCCAGAGTCACAAACCACTTCTCAGGTTGCTGCTGACCTCGTTCCCGATGCCCAAGTTTTCCAACTGTCGCAGTCTGTGGGTGATGATGATGATGATGACGACAATGTTGAGTTAGTGGAAGAAGTTTGTAAAGAGGTGTCGGACGATGAGGAGACACAGTTGTCAGACAGTGGTGAAGTTGTTGTCAGGGCAGGAAGTCCGAGGGGGGAGCAGACTGAGAAATCGGAGGATGACGAGGTGACTGACCCAAGCTGGGTTGATATGCCGAGTAAAGACAGTGCTTCTGAGGCGGAGGCAAGTGCTGCACCAGAACAGGTTGTAAGAGGCAGTGGTGTGGCCAGAGGGAGAAGCAGGGCCAGAGCTGGTGCATCAGCAGCAACTGTTTCACGTAGTGAAGCTCCCGTGGCGAGGCCTAGATGTTTGCAAGTCTGGAGGTTCTTTAAAGAAAGTGAGGATGACCGACGGACTGTGGTGTGTAACCTGTGCCACACCAGGATAAGCAGGGGTGCCACCACTACTAGCCTAACCACCACCAGCATGCGCAGGCATATGAGTGCTAAACACCCCACTCAATGGAACCAAGGCCGTTCACCACCTCCTGCGGGTCACACCACTGCTCCTTCCCTTGTGTGACTCGCTGCCTCTGCTAGTCAACCCCCTGCATCACTCGCTGCCTCTGCTAGTCATCCGCCTGCCCAGGACCCCGGCACGAGCGCCTCCCGCCGGAAAACCACACCTTCGCCTCCACGATCCTCCACAGTGTCCACCAATGTGTCCCAGAGCAGCGTTCAGCTGTCTTTACAGCAGACGCTGGAGTGCAAGAGGAAATACAGTTCCACCCACCCACATGCCCAAGCCCTCAACGTCCACGTCCAAATTGCTTAGCCTGGAGATGCTGCCCTATAGGCTGGTAGAGACCGAGGCCTTTCGCAATCTCATGGCGGTGGCTGCACCTCGGAATTCGGTCCCCAGCCGCCACTACTTTTCCCAATGTGCCGTCCCAGCCCTACACCAGCACGTGTCACAGAACATCATCCGTGCCCTGACCAACGCTATTTCTGAGAAGGTCCACCTAACCACGGACACGTGGACAAGTGCTGCCGGGCAGGGACACTATATCTCACTGACGGCACATTGGGTTAACTTGGTGGAGGCTGGGACCAAGAATGACCCTGGGGCCGCTCATGTACTGCCCACACCGAGGATTGCGGGGCCTACCTCGGTCACGGTCTCTCAGACGTACTATGCCTCCTTCTCCTCCGACCTATCCTCCTCCTCCACCGAATTACCATCCATGGGCACGGCTTCTTCAGTCGGTAGCTCTAGGCGCAGCAGCAGTGCCGTGGGTAAGCGTCAGCAGGCGGTGCTCAAACTGCTGAGCTTAGGTGACAAAAGGCACACTGCCCAAGAGCTGTTACAGGGCATCACGGCGCAGACCGATGTGTGGCTGGCACCGCTGAACCTCAAGCCAGGCATGGTTGTGTGTGACAACGGGCGTAACCTGGTGGCGGCTCTGCAACTCGGCAGACTGACACATGTGCCACGCCTGGCCCACGTGTTCAATCTCATAGTTCAGCGGTTCCTCAAGACATACCCCAATCTGTCTGATTTGCTCACCAAAGTGCGCCGCATCTGTGCGCATTTCTGCAAGTCCACCACAGATGCTGCCACTCTCAGGGCAGCGCAGCACCGCCTACAACTGCCCGCTCACCGACTGTTGTGCGACGTGCCCACGAGATGGAATTCGACATTAAACATGTTATCCAGAGTTTACCAGCAGCGCAGAGCGATTGTAGACTGCCAGATGTCAACTTCCACCAGAACTGGTAGTCAGGTCAGTCAGATTCCTCAAGTCTACAATGAGGAGTGGACGTGGATGTCTGATATCTGCCAGGTGTTGAGCAACTTTGAGGAGTCAACACAGATGGTCAGCAGTGATGTCGCCATTATCAGCCTCACCATCCCGCTGCTTTGCCTGTTGAAAAACTCACTGCTCAGCATCAAGTCTGATGCTTTACGCTTGTCACAAGAGACGGTGGAGGAAGATACGTCGCTTGGTAGCCAGAACACCCTCCGGTCTGTTTCTCAGCGCGTATCGGAGGAGGGGATGAGGATGAGGAGGAAGAGGAGGAGAATGTCGGCGAGACAGTAGAGGGTACCAGTGCTCAGTCGTTAACTCTTGAGCGTGTATGGGCTGAAGAGGAGAACTTGAGGAGGAGGAGGAAATGGAGAGTCAGACCAGTGAGGAGAGGGAATTCTTGCGTGTTGGGACTCTGGCGCACATGGCAGACTTCATGTTAGGCTGCCTATCCCGTGACCCTCGCGTTAGAAGCATTTTTTCAAACACCGATTACTGGGTGTTCACTCTCCTGGACCCACGGTACAAGCAGAACCTTTCCACTCTCATCCCTGCAGAGGAAAGGAGTATGAGAGTGAATAGATATCAACAGGCCCTGGTGCACAAGCTGAAACAATCCTTCCCATCTGACGCCGCTAGCGGCAGAGGGCATGGTTCTGTGGGCCAAGTAGCGGGGGAGAGGAGGCGAGCAGGCAGCTTGTCCAGCACTGGCAGGGGAACGCTCTCCAAGGCCTTTGCCACTTTTATGTCACCCCAGCAAGACACTGTCACCTGTCCCCAGTCTAGGCAGAGTAGGGGGGAGCTGTACAGAAAGATGGTGAGGGAGTACCTAGCTGACCATACCAACGTCCGTAGCGATCACTCTGCTCCATACAACTACGGGGTTTCAAAGCTGGACACGTGGCCTGAACTGGCGCTGTACGCCTTGGAGGTGCTGGCCTGCCCTGCCGCTAGCGTGCTGTCAGAGCGGGTATTCAGTGCAGCTGGTGGCGTCATCACCGATAAGCGTACACGCCTGTCAACTGACAGCGCTGACAGGCTGACGCTTATTAAAATGAACAAAGCCTGGATTTCACCGGAATTCAAATCTCCTCCGGGGGAAAGCAGCTAAAGATTAACATTACTTATGTATCCGATTCCTCTTCTCTACTCCTCCTACTCCTCCTCCTCCATGTCGTCTTTGCCTAACGCTGACTAAAAAAACCCCATTTTTTAGAGGTCCAACTGGCACTCTTTTACCACAATTTTTCAGGAGGACCCCCTACAGGCCCTCTCTTCAAACAATTTTTCCGGAGGTCCACCTACAGGCCCTCTCTCCAAACAATTTTTCCGGAGGACAACCTACAGGCCCTCTCTCCAAACAATTTTTCCGGAGGTCCACCTACAGGCCCTCTCTCCAAACAATTTTTCCGGAGGTCCACCTACAGGCCCTCTCTCCAAACAATTTTTTTGGGGGTCCACCTACAGGCCCTCTCTCCAAACAATTTTTCCGGAGGTCCACCTACAGGCCCTCTCTCCAGTTCCAGTTTCCAGTTTTATTTGCGCAAACTGCATACTTTTCTTTTTGGGATAGGTGTGAAAAATAATATTACCTGCGTATCTATATTGCCCAACATTGGGTACGGTAGCAACAAGAAGAACAAACACATGCTGCCCACAGGGTTCCGCAAATTCCTGGTCCACAAAGTTAAGGAGCTCGAGGTTCTGTTGATGAGCAACAAGTCCTTCTGTGCAGAAATCGCCCACAACGTCTCCTCAAAGAACCTAAAGACCATTGTGGAGAGAGCGGCACAGCTCGCCATCAAAGTGACGAACCCCAACGCCAGACTGCGCAGCGAAGAGAACAAATAAATATCTCTTTGGTTATGTGTGCTAAATAAAAGTTAAATAAACGCAAAAAAAAAAAAAATTGATCTGTTCCTGTGCCTGATCCACTCAAGTTGAATCTGTCCATCATGAGAAAGTCCCCCCAAGGAGTTCCCAATCTAACTTGCTTCCCATACAACTTCCTCACCCCCCCGACACCTGTGTCTCGCCATTGTCCACCACCTCCTCAGACAACACTGGTAAATCCCCACTGTCAGCACACGGAGACAGCAAAAGGTCTTGCGAATTGGGGCAGAGAATGTTCTGGGGTAGCACATCAGAGAAGGGGTGACTACGGGGTTCCAGGGAGTACGTGACCACATGCAATCTCCATCCAAAAAGTCATACTGAGGCTCACCACCATGCTTTACACTGCAATCCTATTACTGAGGCTCACCACCATGCTTTACACTGCAATCTTATTGAAAGACAGACAATCAGGGGTTAACCTCCAGGTTGTCAGGCAGCATTTTTAAGTGGGTCACCATTACCGTGTCCCTGAAAATTGCCTTGGGGTCATCGCCAGACTATTTTTATGAAAGGCCATGGGGTTCTATACACACAGTGCTGACGGAAGCCCATCAGCCTTTCTAAACACAATTGAATCTGTCCCATCATGAGAAAGTCCCCCCAAGGAGTCCACAATGTAACTTGCTTCACTTTCAACTACCTCACCCCCCGACACCTGTGTCTCGCCATTGTCCACCACCTCCTCAGACAACACTGGTAAATCCCCACTGTCAGCACACGGAGACTGCAAAAGGTCTTGCGAATTGGGGCAGAGAATGTTCTGGGGTAGCACATCAGAGAAGGGGTGACTATGGGGTTCCAGGGAGTACGTGACCACATGCAATCTCCATCTAAAAAGTCATGCCACACTTGATCGAGCTCATAATTGACAATTGTACCGGTTGATGCTAAATTTTTAAGTTGGGGTCCTGCGTCGTCATTCTAACTACATCCGGCTGTTGTCACCACCACACACGCTAGCCCAGGGGCACTCCTCTGGCTCTTCCAGCTCAACCTCCTTCCCCCCAGCCTGCCCCCCCACCTACAGGCCCTCTCACCAAACAATTTACGTCTTTTTCCTATCTTTCTCTCTCTCCAAACTATTTTTCAGGATAGCTGCCATATACGGTATTAAACTGAGTAGTATACATAGAACACATACCACACTTGATCTATACTGAACGTCACTTTTAAAAATACGTCATTTTCCTCTCTTTCTCTCATTTGTCTGGGTTGCAATTAAGCAGACCAAGTCTGCCTAATCTAATAGTTTCCGTGTAATTGCTCCATACTGCACGTCTTTTTCCTCTCTTTCTCTCTCTCCAAACTATTTTTCCGGATAGGTGCCGTATACGGTATTAAACTCAGAAGAATACATACCGTACCGGTTGATGCTAAAGTTTTTCCAAATCCATCCGGCTGTTGTCACCACCACACACGCTAGCCCAGGGGCACTCCTCTGGCTCTTCCAGCTCAACCTCCTTCCCCCCAGCCTGCCCCCCACCTACAGGCCCTCTCTCCAAACAATTTACCCGGATAGGGGACGTATTAGATATTGTACTGATTTTTTTTGGTTCTTCTTTTAATTGCCTCCTGACCTGTGATAGGCAGAGCATGGACACGTCCCCTTAGCTGCAGTAGGAAAGACACTCCCCTGGCCAGATCAAGCTCTTTTTCCTTTTCCGTGTTCAAAAAAATCCATTAAATATATGGTCCCAAGATAGGGGACGTATACGATTTTAAACTGAGAAGAATCGATACCACACATGCCCCACTAGGAGAATTTGGGGTAATGGTGGGATTAGGCAGCCTCAGAGGCATCCATGCATGCTGCCCCTGCTGTTTCCTGTCCATTTCCGTGGTGTTTCCATCATTTTCTGAGGTTTCCAGGTTTTCACCCAGCCTTCCCTAGGCAGAGCCTTGGTCCCCTGCAAAAAATGCTCGAGTCTCCCATTGACTTCAATGGGGTTTGTTATTCGAAACGAGCACCTGAGCATCGGGAAAAGTTCGACTCGAATAACAAGCGCCCGAGCATTTTAGTGCTCGCTCATCTCTATTAGAGATATAAAATGTTACTGAAACTTGGCTTTGAGGCAGCCCATTGTTACCATTGACATACTCCGAGGACTTATTAACCCTTTAACTGGTTCTCCTCCTGGACATAACCCTATTAATATATCAGGCACTGTAAATAAGGATTTTAGCAGTACTATTGACTCTCTGTATATAGGCTACGTTGATATGCTGTCTGCTTGATAAGAAAATATTATATAAATTTGCTCTCGAGCTGGCCAGAGTCTAGTAATAGGGACTAATATGATGTAATTGGAATGTATAAGTAACTGCCACTTTTTACAGATGACACACTTTGAGATGTCATCATTTAGAACAATTGCAGACCACTTCTGTGTATCACACATGATACGTTCGCAGTTTGATACGCTCTAGTGCCACCTTCAGCGATGCGAATGGGTTGCCAGGCAACAGGACGCTCTTACCTATGCCACGGCGTATTACAGCACTAGAGTGTACCGTCGGCTTGGTGGTCAGCTGATGGCCGGGTACGGAAGTACGTAGCTTCACTTCCGGCCTGACAGCGCGCCAGCGCCGTACATGGTGTGGACGCTACACGTGGAACATTAGGTGCGGCTATATTCCCACCAGCAATGAGAGATTTCAGTTATGGGTATGTGGAATTTAATGTCTTTTCTTCTACACAGTTATTGGGCAATTTTTGCGTCGATCACAACTGGGTAAGAGGAGGGACCGCCCCAGGTGGGGTGGCCCATCACTAATTGTTTAATGTTTCAATTGTTTTACAGTACAGACCAAAAGTTTGGACACACCTTCACATTCAAAGAGTTTTCTGTATTTTCATGACTATGAAAATTGTAGATTCACACTGAAGGCATCAAAACTATGAATTAACACATGTGGAATTATATACTTAACAAAAAAAGTGTGAAACAACTGAAAATATGACTTATATTCTAGGTTCTTCAAAGTAGTCACCTTTTGCTTTAAATACTGCTTTGCACACTCTTGGCATTCTCTTGATGAGCTTCAAGAGGTAGTCACTTGAAATGGTTTTCACTTCACAGGTGTGCCCTGTCAGGTTTAATAAGTGGCATTTCTTGCCTTATAAATGGGGTTGGGACCATGAGTTGTGTTCGGCAGAAGTAAGGTAGATACACAGCTGATAGTCCTACTGAATAGACTGTTAGAATTAGTATTATGGCAAGAAAAAAGCAGCTAAGTAAAGAAAAACGAGTGGCCATCATTGCTTTAAGAAATGAAGGTCAGTCAGTCCGGAAAATTGGGAAAACTTTGAAAGTGTCCCCAAGTGCAGTCGCAAAAACCATTAAACGCTACAAAGAAACTGGCTGACATGAGGACCGCCCCAGGAAAGGAAGACCAAGAGTCACCTCTGCTGCGGAGGATAAGTTCATCCAA
>ONZH01003404.1:0-45611 GCA_900303285.1 Rhinella marina
CTCAAAACTTATTTTTCTGGGCCCAGGTAACATGGTGGGACTTTTCACCAGGCAAACAAGAATACTGCCACATTAAAAAAAAAGAAATTGAAAGTCTGCGAGTGTGACATACTTTTGAACCTTCACCTAAATAAATTTTTCCTGGGCTCTGGCCGGGCAGTGTTGATTTGGTGGCATGGCGAAGTACTGCTGCATTAAAAATTGATTCTTGTTGGTCCATAAATGTGGTGCACTTCCCAGCCTTCAGACACATTTTAGTCACTTCTGCAACAAGTAGTTGAATCAATAGCAGCCAGTTCAGTTTGCTACTTGTTACACAATGGAACAATTTTTTCCACTGCCGTGCCACCTACCGAAACTTGTCTTATCACACTGGAAATGTGGTGCACTTCTGCGACTTTACCAAAATTAAATTCTGCTGTACTTTATTTACAATTTTGGACAGCTGTACATTTTATTTGTCAAACCATTTGCTTGAATTTGTTTCATTCTCTAAATGAGTGTGGCCTTTTCGTGGCACATAATGTGTTCCCTGACCTCATGGACTAGCCCAGTATGCTCTCTCTTGTTCCACCTCCAGTGTCATCTCAGAGAGGGTTTTAGCACCACAGAGGGGTATGGTGAACCAAACAGACCTGTGACCAAAACATCACTTTTGCCAAAAATAAACAAGGGATGGATCCAGGAGGATTTTCACACTCCTCTGGATGAGGCCAATAAATAGATCTGGACTTGCTGATGGTGCTCCATCTTGCTGCTGTCTGCTGTCCCTTACCATATGGCTTTTGCTGCCATCATGCCACTGCCACTGTCTGCCTTCCTACCAACATGTTCCGCCAACATATTTTGTCTGCCACCACAACCATAGCTTCTATTCCTCACTGCTATTTACCTACTGCCACCACTATTAGTGCCACACAGCTGCTACTACTACTACTACTACTACACCGAAACAGCCAATTTATTGCCTTGTCTGTTTCATGATATACTGCTGCTGTTACTGTTGTGGCCACGTGCCATGATTATCCTACTTTTTCCACATCTACACTGTACTCCTGCTGCTCCCAATTAAAAGAGAGATTTTTTCTAGACTCGCTGAGAACCAGGTACTCTTTCTCCTGATAATTAGTACTTCTGTATGAGAAAAAAAGGGCAAGCATTCTGCCCCTGTTAAGGCATAATTTTCGGACACTTGCTCTCCCAACAAGCCATTGTTTCCCCCCCCCAAAAAAAG
The DNA here is from genome assembly GCA_900303285.1 of Rhinella marina. NCBI lineage: Eukaryota > Metazoa > Chordata > Amphibia > Anura > Bufonidae > Rhinella > Rhinella marina. Next base: position 1,235 of record ONZH01003404.1, read on the forward strand.
GCCCTGCCATCTTGTTGGCAAATTGACTGAGCCACTGTAAAGAGGACATGTTGTGGCTCAGTGGTTAGCACTGGTGCCTTGCATCACTGGGGTTCTAGACTTAATATGACCAAGGACAACATCCGCATGGAGTTGTGGGTTTCGCGTGAGTTTCTTCCCCCACTCCAAATATACTGATAGGGAACTTAAATAATGAGCTTCAGAAGGGACAGTGATAAAGCAGAGTATGCCATAACTATATAGCTGAGTAAAATAAATAAATTCCTGTATTATTAAATATCCTGTTTCCCTGAAAATAAGACCTAGCCAGGAAAATCTCTGTTTCTTAATTTTCCAAGAAAGGGTTACTTTGTAACAATTAACTCAATTAACTAATAAATGACTGCTTAAAGTTCCTTAAACCCCATTGGTTAAGCTATATTACCTAATAGTGAACCTTAATTAGTTTAAACACACCCCTTCTTATTATTAACCCTTTCACATTCTGTTTTTATAATGTTATTCAATTACATTCTAATAACTTAATTGTTTTCATATAAACATTTATTTTACTGTGCATTATCTCAATTTAACTTCTTTATTATGATTAATTTACCCTACATTGCTTATATTGTAAAATTTTTATGTTAACCTCTACCTATCAATCTTTTTAACAATCATTTTTAGCTATTAACCCTATAACCACTAACTCATTAAAAAAATTATTAATTATTATACAGACAATAACTCAAAGGCTATATGCCAAAAGCCAGGCATGTAAGCCAACAACCTACCCATAAGACAGGTACAGTCAGCATACTTTATAATAGCAGTCTTTCCAAAAGGACCTGAGAGCCAGTGAGCCTCAAAGTTGCTTGAATTGAGCAGATGGCTTGGGGGACCTGCGTGCACAGCTTATTATCATTCGGGTGACAAAAATTTAGAACTTTTTGATAATGTCTGTGTTTCTGTGTAATAAATAATTTTTAAAATGAGTTAGTGGTTATATGGTTAATAGCTAAAAATGATTATTAAAAAGATTGATAGTTAGAGGTTAACATGAAAACTAACAATATAAGTAATGGAGAGTGAATTAATGATAATAAAGAAGTTAAATTGAGATAATGCACAGTAAAATAAATGTTTATATGAAAACAATTAAGTTATTTAAATATTATTGAATAACATTATAAAAATTGAATGTGAAAGGGTTAATAATAAGAAGGGGGCGTGTTTAAACTAATTAAGGTTCACAATTAGGTAATATAGCTTAACCAATGGGGTTTAAGGAACTTTAAGCAGTCATGTATTAGTTAATTGAGTTAATTGTTACAAAGTATCCCTTTCTTGGAAAATTAAGAAACAGATTTTCCTGGCTAGGTCTTATTTTCGGGGAAACAGGGTATCGCCGCGTTCGTAACAACCTGCACTATAAAAATATCACATGATCCACCCAGCCCGGTCAACACAAATAAAAAATAAAAACTGCTCTAAAAAAAAAAAGCCATTTTTTGTAACCTTTCATCACAAAAAAATGTAATACCAAGCGATTAAAAAGTCATATGTAGCCAAAAAAGTATCAATCAAACCGTCATCTTATCCCGCAAAAAACTAGTCCCTACCTGAGACAATCGCCCAAAAAAAAAAAAAAAAAAACTACAGCTCTCAGACTATGGAGACACTAAAAGAGACATTTTTGTTTCAAAAATGATATTATTATGTAAAACTTAAATAAATAAAAATAAGTATACATGTTAGGTATCGCCACGTCCGTAACAATCTGCACTATAAAAATATCACATGATCTAACCTGTCAGATGAACGTTGTAAATAACAAAAAATTAAAACGGCGCCAAAACAGCTATTTTTTGTTACCTTGCCTCACAAAAAAGTGTAATATAGAGCAACCAAAAATCGTATGTACCCTAAAATAGTACTAACAAAACTGCCAACATATCCCGTAGTTTCCAAAATGGGGTCACTTTTTTGGAGTTTCTACTCTAGGGGTGCATCAGGGGGTCTTCAAATGTGACATGACATTTTCCCTTAATTCACCTAAAGGGTGAACAAAGTTTGTAAAATCAGTTTTGAATACCTTGAGGGGTGTAGTTTCTAAAATGGGGTCACTTTTGGGTGGTTTCTATTTTGTAAGCCTCACAAAGTGACTTCAGACCTAAACTGGTCCTTAAAAAGTGGGTTTTGGAAATTTTGTGAAAAATTTCAAGATTTGGTTCTAAACTTCTAAGCATTCTAGCGTCCCAAAAAAATAAAATGTATTTTTCAAAATGATCCATATAGGGAATGTAAAGTAATAACTATTTTTGGAGGTATTACTATGTATTTTAAAAGTAAAGAAATTGAAATTTGGAAATTTGCTAATTTTTCAAAACTTTTGGTAAATTTTTTTTATAAATAAAAATGAAATATTTTGACTCAAATTTACCACTGTCATGAAGTACAATATGTGACGAGAAAACAATCTCAGAATGGCCTGGATAAGTAATCACATTTTAAAGTTATCACCTCATAAAATGAGACATGTCAGATTTGCTAAACATGGCCTGGCCCTTAAGGTGAAAATCCTATTCGTTTATTTAAATATGCTAATTCCCTTTGTCCTAAACTAATCCCCTACCTCCCACCCCTCATGTTTGGCTTTTTTTTTTTTTTACTATTTATTGATGTCTTATACTTATGGTAGTATATACATTTTATCTCTGTACCTGAAGAAGGGGACCTGTTACCCCGAAAAGCATTGTACTATTTATTATAATAAAAAAAAAAAAAAAAAAGAGAACAAAAATTCTACTTACCTATGACTGGTTCCTTGCGCCGTGGGATCTAAATTTTCCTGTTTAAGGAAAAAACTTGAATGGTGAAAATGGCAGGGTCCTTAAGGGGTTAAGGTTATTTTTGCAAAAAAAAAAAAAAACAGTTGACAGTTAGACAGTTAACAGCTAACCAAGCATATTTTCCTATCCACACAAACAAGCCCTTTTTTGTGACTTTTGTCAAGTCAGAATTCTAGAGTGCAGAGCTTCATTAACCTCTTACCGCACCATGACGTGCCTGCACGTCATGGGCTGCCCTGCCTTAAGGCACTTTGGCAGGGTGACAGGATCACAGGGTCGACTGTTTCTGAAAGCTTAAGCTTTCAGAAACACTCTGGGGGGCCAATCAAAGCCCTCCCCCGCCCATGATCGCTGTGATTGGTCAGTCTGCAGAGACTGACCAATCGCAGAGTGCAGCAGTGCACCTCCGATGTCCTTGAGGACATCGGGGCTGCGCTGCTATGTTTTTATTTTTCAGGATGGCAGGAGTCAAGCCATGCGGACCCATCCAACCCACCCTCCCATAAGTATAAACATCCCCCCTTCAATCACCAGCCCCCCCCCCAATTTTCAGGATGGCCGAGCGGTATTAGATTGTCAGCTGTAACATACAGCTGACAATCTAATGTAACAGCCGACATCGCTGCTGGCAGCGATGTCGGATGTTTAACCCCCTTCCATGCCGTGGTCCGTAGGCATGGAAGGGGTTAACAGGGCGGAAGCTCCCTCCCCCATCGGGCGCTGCGGTGGCCTGAAGACAGGGAGGGAGCTGCTGTGGCAGCGTCCCGATGGTTACCATGGCAACCGGACGCCACCCGGCTTGCCATGGTATATGAAGCCTGACCAGGCTCCTGCTAAAGGCAGGAGCCAGATCAGGCTTAGTATAAAGTAAAAATACACTGTAGTACACTATATAGTGTACTGCAGTGTATTATATAGACATCAGATCTACTGGATCTTCAAGAACTAAGTGGGTTTGAGTAAAAAAAAGTGTAAAAAAATGAAAACTGTAAAAAAAAATCATTTTTTTCCATATACGCACATTTATAATTGAGTAAAAATAAATAAAATAAAATAATAAAATACCCTAGACATGTTAGGTATCGCCGCGTCCATAACAACCTGCTCTACAAAAATCTCACCTGACATAACCCCTCAGATGAACACAGAAAAAAAGATAAAATAAAAACTATGTCAAAAAAGCCATTTTTTGTCACCTTACATCACAAAAAGCATAATACCAAGCGATCAAAAAAGCGTATGCCCCCCCAAAATAGTACCAATCTAACCGTCATCTCATCCCGCAAAAAAGTAGCCCCTACCTGAGACAATCGCCCAAAAAATATCAAACTACAGCTCTCACACTATGAAGACACTAAAACATGATTTTTTTTTGTTTCAAAAATGATATTATTGTGTAAACCTTAAATAAGTAAAAAAATTAAACATGTTAGGTATCGCCACGTCCGTAACAACCTGCTCTGCAAAAATCTCACCTGACATAACATAACCCCTCAGATGAAAACAGAAAAAAAAACTATATCAAAAAAGCTATTTTTTGTCACCTTACATCACAAAAAGCGTAATACCAAGCGATCAAAAAGGTGTATGCCCCCCAAAATAGTACCAATCTAACCGTCATCTCATCCCGCAAAAAGTAGCCTTGCCCAAAAAATATAAAAACTACAGCTCTCACACTATGAAGACACTAAAACATGATCATTTTTGTTTCAAAAATGATATTATTGTGTAAACCTTAAATAAATAAAAAAAATTAAACATGTTAGGTATTGCCACGTCCGTAACAACCTGCTCTACAAAAATCTCACCTGACATAATCTTTCAGATGAACACAGAAAAAATGAATAAATAAAAGCTGTGCCAAAATTACCAATTTTTGGGTCACCTTGCCCCAAAAAGTGTAATAATGAATAATCAAAAAATCATATGTACCCAAAAATGGTACCAATAAAAATTTCAACTCTTCCTGCAAAAAATGAGCCCCTACACAAAACGATCGGAAGAAAAATAAAAAAGATATGGCGTTCAGAAAATGGAGACACAAAAACATATTATTTCTCAAAAATACTTTATTATGTAAAACTGAAACAAAGATAGTAGACATATTTGATATAATCGCGTCCGTATAAAAATACCACATGATCTAACCTGTCAGATGAACATGATAAAAAACAAAAAGTAAATACAGTGCCAAAACATCCATTCTTCGGTTACCTTGCCTCGCAAAAAAATTAATATAGAGCTATTAAAAATCATATGTACCCCAAAATAGTACCAATAAAACTGTCATCTTATCCCGTAGTTTACAAAATGGGGTCACTTTTTGATTGTTTGTACTATAGGGTGCATCTGGGGGGCTTCAAATGGGACATGGTGTCTAAAAACCAGTCCAGCAAAATCTGCTTTCCAAAAACTATACGGCGCTCCTTTCCTTCTGCGCCCTGCCATGCACCCATATAGCAGTTTACCACCACATGTGGGGTGTTTCTGTAACCGCAGAATCAGGTTAATAAATATTTGCATTATGTTTGGCAGTTAACCTTAGATGTATTAAAGAAAAAATGGACTAAAATGGTAAATCTGCCAAAAAAGTGAAATTTAGAAATTTCATCTCAATTTTCCTTTAATTCTTGTGGATTACCTAAAGGGTTAACAAAGTTTATAAAATTAGTGTTAAGTAACTTGAGGTGTGTAGTTTCCAAAATGGGATCATTTATGGGGGTTTCTACTATGTAAGCCCCACAAAGTGACTTCAGACCTGAACTGGTCCTTAAAAAGTGGGTTTTGGAAATTTTCTTAAACATTTTAAGAATTGCTTCTAAAATTCTAAGCCTTCTAATGTCCCCCAAAAAAAATAAAATGACATTTACAAAATGATGCAAACATAAAGTAGACATATGGGGAATGTTAAATAACAAATATCACTTGAGGTATCACTTTCAAATTTAAAAGCAGAGAAATGTAAATTTTGAAAATTGTGAATTTTTCAAAATTTTTGGTAAAGTTGGGATTTTTTCATAAATAAAGTTGACATATATTGACTCAAATGTATGACTGTCGTGAAGTACAATGTGTCACGAGAAAACAATCTCAGAATGGCCTGGATAAGTAAAAGTGTTCCAAAGTTATTACCACATACAGTGACACATGTCAGATTTTCAAAAATAAGCCTGGTCACGAAGGTGCAAAATGGCCCGGTCATTAAGGGGTTAATTCTTCCCATTGTGTCTTTTTGAAATGCATTTTTACTATAACACTCCAATTTAATTTCAAGAACAGGAAAGATAATTAGTGGAGTTGCAATAATGGGAAAAGCTCCAACAATCTTTAAGACTTCCTAATGAATAGTTCTATTATGATCACAAACCTGGATATCTTAAGTTGCAATCCATTTGACACATGCTAAAAGAGGAGTCTGTAGTCAATTGAATACCTTTGCCCTCATCCTGAGGGTGCTGACACATGTTCAGTTTGTTTATGCAGTTTTTGAGCCAAAGCCAGGAATGAAAAAAGTGAAGAAATTTAAACAAGTGGAGAAGCTGTATCTGCCTTTAAAAAGCTCTTCCCTGTTTTAATCCACATTTGATCTTTGCTTCAAAAAATGCATCAAAAAGCCTGAAAGGGTGGCAGCACGCTTAAGGTGCTGCTCACAGGGCAGTTGTGTTGCAGTTGAAAACTCTGTGCCATTGATTGCATGCAGATACTGCATTAACAAACATACGTTAACAACACAGCTATAGAATTTAGCCAGTTTAGAACCTAATTTTTGTGGTTGTTTTTGTACAAAAGAAATTTTCTAAATGATCTCAGTTATTGCAGATGGCTTCATTCAAAAATTGTATTGTGAATGCATGTTTGTTTATGCAGTACCTGCGTCACAACTGAATCCTTACTGCGCTGTGTAGCAGGACCCATACCATTGCAACAGTATGTGGACTTTGAGGAAGGAGGATTTCTTAGTTTCAGTCCTCAGAATAGTAACTAGTCATGGTAGTAGTGGTGTTGGAGAAAAAAATGTTCACAAACAGAACTAAGGGTCATCCAGAAAAGGGAGCATATGATATGATAAGCCAAGATGTGAGACAGGGGCACAGTCTGGAGCAAGATTGAAAAAGTTGGAACAAAGTCAGAACTAGCCAGAATTCAGAAATAGCCAGATTAGCCCGGAGTACCACCATAGGAACCAGGCAAAGTATTCATGTGTCGTATTCAGGAAACAAGGTTCTAGTCAGGGACAGGAGCAACAGACAAAAAAAAAACAATACAAAAGCACAGAAGCCAAGAAGGAAGAATGTTACTTACCAGACGACAGAACAATTACACTGTAAGTAGGCCACCAGTCCTAATGTTATCTTTGAGAGATGTGTGCCCTGGAGCCTAGCACTGGCAGAGCAGATAGCAGTGGGTCACAGTGGGAGACAGGAGTTAGAGCCAGTTGATAGAAAATTGATTGGTTTCCTAGCTTCAGAGCCTGCTTTGATCTCAGCTGACAAGTAGTCCCTTGTGTCTTTTTCCTGTGGGTCACCAGCCAACTATATCAGGACTATCGCAAGAGGTAGCGGTTCTCCTGCAATGAAGACCAGATCGCTGTATAGGAGTTAAAGGGTGAGAACCAGGGGACCATGAGTATAATGCCCTTAGACGTATTTCAAAGTCAAACATGGTACAGTGGGACCACACCCACTGCTGGTTACACTGACTCTATATATGACATAGTTGTCAGCCAAACAGCTATATGTCCTGATCCTCCCATTTATATGCATGCTCTACTTGGCCAAGCATACGTACATAGACAATAAGGAGAGGAAAAAAGTTTCTGCCAGAGAACTCTGGGAACAGCTTTTCTCCTGAGGATCAGTCAGTTGAAATGAAATGCGCCCCATCCTTATTCCCACTAACACCAGCCATTGGGGGAGAGCTGGAATTTACTGTGGTCATTAAGTGCACAACTAAACCTGACACAATTAGCAAGTTTGGATGATACACATCTAATCTGTATCGCCAGCCTAACAAATTCCTGAAGTCACTCTACTTACTAAAGGTTTGAGCCTAGTTTTGGGTGGCTACTAGAGATGAGCGAGCATGCTCATCCGAGCTTGGTGCTCATTCGAGCATTACGGTACTCGTAAGGGCTCTCTGCTCGGACAAGTATCTCGCCATGCTCGAGGAAATGGCATATCCCGCATTTTGAATTTTTGGCGCCTATAAACTCAGCCAAACAAAAGCCAGGAGACTCTGCGGTACACCCAGCATCACGTGGGGCCCTTACATGTCGATAGCAGGGGTTGGCTGGCCTGATCAGGTGACCCTGGAATATACTAGTGACTGCCTGCGGTGCTTGGCTCAGATGCTGTCTGGATGTGGTTAGGGACAGATCTGCTACGTTTCTGGGAGAGTGTTAGGGTCTGGATTTAGCTCTCTATTAGGCAGGAGTGATCTCAAAAGAACCCAAAAGCCCTTCTAAGGGCTACAAGACACTTTTTTTTGTCTCCTGGCTGGGCTGGTTGGCACTAGTAGTGCAGCTATCGCCATATATAACACTTTTTTTTTTTATTGTTTTATCTCAGTGATACAAATCCATTTCATACAGTTGTGTGGAACCATTCTGTGTGTCACAGTTCAGCTGTCAACTCACCAAAAACCACAATCCGTATTTTCTGTCCGGGTGACCCATACTGTTCGTCACGTAATCAAATACGGTCTTTTGCTTTCACTGATACAGCTACATTAGAAAAATCTCTGTGCGACATTAGTCTGGGCTGCAGTCAAAATATCTATAGTAAGCAGGGGCTGAGTTTGCTCTTTGATATCTCTGATATTTTCTGCACGTCATGTTAAAAAAATATATATATATATATATATATTAAAAAAAATATAAAAAAATAGTTTTTTTGTTGTTTTATCTCAGTGATACAAATCCATTTCATACAGCTGTGTGGAACCATTCTGTGTGTCACAGTTCAGCTGTCCACTCACCACAAACCACAATCCGTATTTTCTGTCCAGGTGACCTATACTGTACGTCACGTAATTAAAAAAAGGTCTTTTGCTCTCACTGATACAGCTACATTACAAAAATCTCTGTGCGACATTTATCTGGGTTGCAATTAAGCAGACCAAGTCTGCCTAATCTAATAGTTTCTGTGTAATTGCTCCATACTGCACGGTACGTAATAACATACGTAATTTATCTCTAACTTATCCACCTATATACTAAGCACAATCCGTATTTTCTTTCCAGGTGACACATTCTGTACGTCACGTAATTAAATAAGGTCTTTTGCTCTCACTGATACAGCTACATTACAAAAATCTCTATGCGACATTTGTCTGGGTTGCACTTAAGCAGACCAAGTCTGACTAATCTAATAGTATCAGTGTAATTGCTCCATACTGCACGGTACGTAATAACATATACGTAATTTTGATCTAACTTATCCACCTATATATTTTCTTGTTCAGATTGAACAAGTTTTTTTTTGTACATATAATACACTTATATACAGAAAATGTTGAACCCCAGGGCTAAGGGTCGAGGACAAGGGCGTGGGCATTCAATTACTGCAGGGGGCAGAGGCCGTGGTCCTAGGCAGGGCGAGACAGTACCTGCTGATGAGGGAGCAGGGGAACGCCACAGAGCTACACTCCCTAGCTTCATGTCTCAACTTACAGGGACACGTGGTAGAGCACTGTTGAAACCACAACAGTGCAAACAGGTGATGTCGTGGATTGCGGACAATGCTTCAAGTAATTTGTCCACCAATCAGTCTTCCACGCAGTCCACCCACGTTACCCAAGGGAGAACTCCTCTGGCTCCTCCACCACAACCTCCTTCCCCCCAGTCTGCCCCCTCCCAGGAAAATTTGGAATGCGATACGGCATACTCTGAGAAACTGTTTTCTGGACCCTTCCCAGAGTCAAAAACCACTTCTCAGTTTGCTGCTGACCTCTTTCCTGATGCCCAAGTTTTCCAACTGTCGCAGTCTGTGGGTGATGACATTGTTGAATTAGTTGAAGAAGTGTGTAAAGAGGTGTCGGACAATGAGGAGACACGGTTGTCAGACAGTGGTGTAGTTGTTGTCAGGGCAGGAAGTCCGAGGGGGGAGCAGACTGAGGAATCGGAGGATGACGAGGTGACTGACCCAAGCTGGGTTGATAAGGCGAGTGAAGACAGTGCTTCTGAGGCGGAGGCGAGTGCTTCACCAGAACAGGTTGGAAGAGGCAGTGTTGTGGCCAGAGGGAGAAGCAGGGCCAGAGCTGGTGCATCAGCAGCAACTGTTTCACGAAGTGAAGCTCCCGTGGCGAGGCCTAGATGTTCGCAAGTCTGGAGGTTCTTTAAAGAAATTGAGGATGACCGACGGACTGTGGTGTGCAACCTGTGCCACACCAGGAGCAGCAGGGGTGCCACCACTACTAGAATAACCACCACCAGCATGCGCAGGCATATGAGTGCTAAACACCCCACTCAATGGAACCAAGGCCGTTCACCTCATGCGGGTCCCACCACTGCTCCTTCTCCTGTGTCTCTCGCTGCCTCTGCTAGTCCACTCCCTGCCCAGGACCCCGGCACGAGCGCCTCCCGCCGGAAAACCACACCTTCGCCTCCACGATCCTCCACAGCGTCTACCAATGTGTCCCAGCGCAGCGTTCAGCTGCCTTTACAGAAGACGCTGGAGCGCAAGAGAAAATACAGTTCCACCCACCCACATGCCCAAGCCCTCAACCTCCACGTCTCCAAATTGCTGAACCTGGAGATGCTGCCCTATAGGCTGGTAGAAACCGAGGCCTTTCGCAATCTGCCGTGGCTGCCCCTTGGTATTCGGTCCCCAGCCGCCACTATTTTTCCCGATGTGCCGTCCCATCCCTATACCAGCACGTGTCACAGAACATCATTCGTGCCCTGACCAATGCTGTTTCTGAGAAGGTCCACCTAACCACGGACACGTGGACAATTGCTTCCGGGCAGGTACACTATATATCACTGATGGCACATTGGGTTAATTTGGTGGAGGCTGGGACCGAGTCTGACCCTGGGGCCGCTCATGTACTGCCCACACCGAGGATTGCGGGGCCTACCTCGGTCACGGTATCTCAGACGTACTATGACTCCTCCTCTGACCCCTCCTCCTCCACCGAATTACCATCCGTGGGCAAGGCGCCTTCAGTCGGTAGCTCTAGGCGCAGCAGCAGTGCCGTGGGTAAGCGTCAGCAGGCGGTGCTAAAACTGCTGAGCTTAGGTGACAAAAGGCACACCGCCCAAGAGCTGTTACAGGGCATCACGGCGCAAACCGATCTGTGGCTGGCACCGCTGAACCTTAAGCCAGGCATGGTTGTGTGTGACAACGGGCGTAACCTGGTGGCGGCTCTGCAACTCGGCAGACTGACACATGTGCCATGCCTGGCCCACGTGTTCAATCTAATAGTTCAGCGGTTCCTCAAGACATACCCCAATCTGCCTGATTTGCTCAAAAAGGTGCGCCGCATCTGTGCGCATTTCCGCAAGTCGACCACAGATGCTGCCAATCTCAGGGCAGCGCAGCGCCGCCTACAACTGCCCGCTCACCGACTTTTGTGCGACGTGCCCACAAGATGGAATTCGACATTAAACATGTTATCCAGAGTTTACCAGCAGCGCAGAGCGATTGTAGACTGCCAGATGTCAACTTCCACCAGAACTGGTAGTCAGGTCACTCAGATTCCTCAAGTCTACAATGAGGAGTGGACGTGGATGTCTGATATCTGCCAGGTGTTGAGCAACTTTGAGGAGTCAACACAGATGGTCAGCGGCGATGCCGCCATTATCAGCCTCACCATCCCGCTGCTTTGCCTGTTGAAAAACTCACTGCTCAGCACGAGGTCGGAAGCTTTGCACTTGTCACAAGAGACGGTGGAGGAAGATACGTCGCTTGATAACCAGAGCACCCTCCGTCTGTTTCTCAGCGCTTATCGGAGGAGGGGGATGAGGATGAGGAGGAAGAGGAGGAGAATGTCGGCGAGACAGAAGAGGGTACCAGTGCTCAGTCCTTCTTAACTCTTGAGCGTGTATGGACTGAAGAGGAGGACTTGGAGGAGGAGGAAATGGAGAGTCAGGCCAGTGAGGAGAGGGAATTCTTGAGTGTTGGGACTCTGACCCACATGGCAGACTTCATGTTAGGCTGCCTATCCCGTGACCCTCGCGTTAGTAGCATTTTTTCAAACACCGATTACTGAGTGTTCACTCTCCTGGACCCCCGGTACAAGCAGAACCTTTCCACTCTCATCCCTGTAGAGGAAAGGAGTATAAGAGTGAATCAATATCAACAGGCCCTGGTGCAGAAGCTGAAACAATCCTTCCCATCTGACGCCGCTAGTGGCAGAGGGCATGGTTCTGTGGGCCAAGTAGTGGGGGAGAGGAGGCGAGCAGGCAGCTTGTCCAGCACTGGCAGGGGAACGCTCTCCAAGGCCTTTGCCAGTTTTATGTCACCCCAGCAAGACACTGTCACCTGTCCCCAGTCTAGGCAGAGTAGGGGGGAGCTGTACATTAAGATGGTGAGGGAGTATCTAGCTGACCATACCAACATCCGGACCGATCACTATGCTCCATACAACTACCGGGTTTCAAAGCTGGACACGTGGCCTGAACTGGCGCTGTACGCCTTGGAGGTGCTGGCCTGCCCTGCCGCTAGCATGTTGTCAGAGTGGGTATTCAGTGCAGCTGGTGGCGTCATCACCGATAAACGTACACGCCTGTCAACTGATAGCGCTGACAGGCTGACGCTTATTAAAATGAACAAAGCCTGGATTTCACCGGAATTCAAATCTCCTCCGGGGGAAAGCAGCTAAAGATTAACATTACTTATGTATCCGATTCCTCTTCTCTACTCCTCCTACTCCTCCTCCTCCTTGTCGTCTTTGCCTAACGCTGACCCAAAAAACGCAATTTTTTAGAGGTCCAACTGGCACTCTTTTAACACAATTTTTCCGGAGGTCCACCTACAGGCCCTCTCTCTAATCAATTTTTTCGAGGGCCCCCTACAGGACCTCTCTCCAAACAATTTTTCCGGAGGTCCACCTACGGACCTCTCTGTAAACAATTTTTCCGGAGGTCCACCTACAGACCCTCTCTCTAAACAATTTTTCTTTGCACCTAGTTGGGTGCTTCCCTAACATGTGATGGGCATGTGCCTCGCCTTTCTTGGTCTGGGTGAGCACAATTGCCATGAGGATAACCACCAGGCTGTTGCCTGAGAATTTGGGGTAATGGTGGGATTAGGCAGCCTCAGAGGCATCCATGCATGCTGCCCCTGCTGTTTCCTGTCCATTTCCGTGGTGTTTCCATCATTTTCTGAGGTTTCCAGGTTTTCACCCAGCCTTCCCTAGGCAGAGCCTTGGTCCCCTGCAAAAATGCTTCAGTCTCCCATTGACTTCAATGGGGTTCGTTACTCGAAACGAGCACCCGAGCATCGGGAAAAGTTTGTCTCGAATAAACAGCACCCGAGCTTTTTAGTGCTCGCTCATGTCTAGTGGCTACCCAATTTCATGACAATATCTGATATCAATGATCTGTACCAATCTGGCAGTGTCATTGACTATAGCATAATGGTTGATGTTAGGTATTGATAAGAGTGGAAACCAATATGAAAACCAAACAGCTCACCCTGCCTGGGTTGAATAACATTGGTGGGGCAAAGCATGGATGATCCGGAATTGATGCACAAATGCCTCGGGGTTTCAGGCTAAAGGCTCATGCACAAGGCCGTGTGCACCCCGCATTGCGGATGACGGACCCATTCACTTGAATGAGTCCGTAATCCCGGAGATGCGTTGCAGTGCATAACGGAGGCACAGATCGGAAGCCGACAGAATCACTACAGAGTGATTCTGTGGTGTTTCTGTCCGTGCCTCTGCACAGCAAAAACGTAGTGCATGCACTACATTTTTGCAGTGCACACCGTCGGATGTGGATCGCGGACCCCATTCATGTGAATGGGTCTGTGATCCGAATGCGGTGGCCCCATGGTCGGTGCCCATGCACGGCAGACCGCAATTTGCGGTCCGCAGCAAAGGCCCGGCTGGCATACGTTTGTGTGCATGAGCCCCAATAATGATTCTTGTAATAAGTAATAATCCTGGCATTAATAATTTGCAAGTATTGATAAGAGGGACTATTCTATTCGGCACCCCCAGCCCTCCTCTACCGCTACAATTGCAGGGTCCTCAGTGCTGGAAATTACATTCTCAGGCTTCATGTTTAGGATTGAATCACATTGCTGCCTGCACATTAGTTTCTGTTTTCATCAGGTCAGCTTCTATTATACCTAGTTTTATTTTAAAGCTTTTCACATTACCTGTTTAATGGTGGTGTTGTCTCCCAGCCAAAACAAAAGTTTCATCCCTAGGGAAAATGAGATATGCCTTTTCTATTTCAGACTGCTGTTTTCTGCATATTTTGAGGCTAATTATCATAACTTGCTGTCTACGCTTCGCTTTAACATACTAATGATGCATTTCCTTGTCACTAACCATAAAACTGAAGATTGATTAAATGTTATAACTTCAGATAAAGCAGCATCCTCCGTATTCTACCCCATACTGGATTCAATTATATTAAAGGCAGAAGTCCTGAACTATGCTCAGTTACATAACCTTATGTAAACTGCAGAGGATATAGTTCATAGAGGTTTCCGTTCAGAATTATTTTCTATAGAAGGAAATACACATTGTGTAAAATTATCTATCTATCTATCTATCTATCTATCTATCTATCTATCTATCTATCGATCATGTTTTGTATGTATTATATATACAGTTTAATGTAATTAACCAGTAGAGGACCTCCGCCATACATGTACAGCGCTGGTGGACATCACATAAGGACCAGCGCTGTACATGTCAGTGGGCTGATCGGGAGGGTGCAGGAGCTGTGCCTTCCCAATCAACGGCACAGACCCAATAGTCACTGACAGCAGGGCCTCTTCTGCATATGCTGGCATTGATGAAAACACCAATGCCGGCAAACTTTTAATTTGGCCCCCCCCCCCCGGGACCGCCCAACACCCCCCCACCGCCCCTTTCTATATATATATATATCTATTTCCCCCCCCTCTCTCTATATATATATATATTGCTTTTTTGCCCCCCCATCTGTATATATAGAAATTCCATTCCCCCCCCCAATGTATATAAAACCATTCCCCCCTCTCTATATATATTGCTTTTTTGCCCCTATCTGTATATATAGAAATTACATTTTGCCCCCCTCTCTCTCTCTATATATATATATATCCATTTACCCCCCTCTCTATATATATTGCTTTCTTGCCCCCCCATCTGTATATATATATATATATATAAAATTCCATTTTGCCCCTCTGTATATATATATATCCATTCCCCCACCCACTGTATATAACCCCCCCCCATCTGTATAGATGGAATTCCATTTTTCCCCTCTCTGTATAATTAATAATCCATCCCCCCCCCACTGTATATAAAACCATTTTCTCCCCGTTTTTGTATATATTGCTATTGCTAAGTAATTCCATTTTGGCTGCCCTATGTGTCCTGTGGGCGGTATTGCGCGGCCGGGCGGCCCTCTATATGGGCTGCGGGGGCCCCCCCTTTATAATCGATTACCTGCCTTTTCCAGGCAGCCCAGGTGCCCCCAGATTTTTTTTTTAAATTCTTTTATAGTCCAGGTGGGTGCCATGGACTATAAAAAAAAAAGTGGACAGACACACACACACACAAAATATACTTACCAGGTGGGCCGACGCCTTCTCCTCAGTCCCCACTTAGCGCCCGAACATCAGGTCAGGAAGATCCCGCGAGACATGTGACCCAGCATGTCTCGCGGGATCACAGAGCCACTCGCAGCGCTGGAGCCGGGACTCGGGAGGCTGACCAGTACTCCATCCTGGTGTGTGGTAAGGGTGGGCGTGCCGCGCGGCATGGGGACCTGCTGGCTGGGGGTGGTATGGGTCAGGCCTCTCTGCCCCTGAAAATTACATTCACTTGCGGGCCCCGGGCCCCCTTTCCCCGCCGGGCCCGGTCGCGGTCGCACCCTCTGTGACCGCGATTGTTACGCCCCTGGTCAACGCTGACTGCAGCATGCAGAGGTTTTGCGGAGGGTACAGGAGGCAGGTTGGATTTCTGAAGTTAAGCATTGAGTTTATACTGGTCTAGTAATATTCTGGGTGATGGGTGTCTTAACCGTAATCCTTCGCTATACAGCAGTGTCTATAGATGCTGCTTACAGCTGTTTATGCTGCTGTATGGAATCTCAAGGCTTTGTTTGACAAGAGCTGGAGCAATTCTCTGTGCAGAATTTGATAACAGGAGCAGATGCTCTGCAGCATGCTTCCTCTCCTCTTCCTTTGCTTACTCTTGGTAAGTAGTAGGACCAGCCCACCACTATCAAGAGAGGAGGAACAGGGGGCTTAGGCCTGCTCCTTGCAAACCTTTGCCATCCAGTCCGTGGTGGTAGCTACGGCCAGAAATGAAACAATTATGTAAACAATACATATAACATTACACAAATTGTAGTACCCTCCGGTCTGAGATACATCAGACTCCCCTCCTTGACTTCAAAGACCAGAATGAGTAGAAATGACCGTATATAAATGCCAAATTTTACTGAATCTTTTCCCATACAATTACACATCAATGTGCTCAGTTCATGCTGCTCTATAACCTGCTGCCTGTAGCTCAAGTACTATGATCAATGTGACAGGTTCCTTTTAAACTTCCCAGAATGACAGTCACTAGAGATAAGCAAATTTTTCAAAAATTCGTTTCGGCTGGTTCGCCGAATTTTCAGAAAAGATTTGCTTCCATCCAAATAAATTTGTTGCGAATCGCGTTAAAAAACGGCTACTTCCGGGCTGCAGAGAGCCTGGATAGTGGTGTAGAACACTGTGCCTTGCAGTTAAATGCATAGGGAGTAGTGTTGAGCGAGCACCTTTGTGCTCGTATGCTCGGGTGCTCTGGCCGAGTACTTGAGCATAATGTTAGTCAATGGTACTTAATCAGGCATCCCCCGTTCGGAAGAGGGGAGGGTGTCTGGTTAATAGGAAAAGGTCAAAATCGCGACTTCTCCTCTTTTACTCCTTTTGCTTGTAAAAGTATGCTAATTAACTGAATTTGTACGCATTAGCACACAATGCATACACATTAGCGTCCAAATGCGTACGCATTAGCATACAAATTTGTACGCATTAGCATACAATGCGTAGCATTAGCGTACAAATCAACATTACAGTGAATGCCAGCATTGCGCCCGAGTACACTCGGTGTTCGGCTGAACACCGAGCGTAGCCAAGCCTAGGCATGCTCGGCCGAACAGCGAGTTCGGCCGAGCATGCTCGCTCAACACTAATAGGGAGTCTACTGTGGTAGTGAAAGAATACTGTGAGCCAGTGTGACACGTACATAACAGGCTTCGCTCTTAGAATCGCTACACACTTTTATGTATTTGGGCAGTTAAAGAGGACCTTTCACCACTCCTGACATGCCTGTTTTAATAGCTTCATGCATTCCCCACGTACTAACAATTGTGGAACATCTATTCTTATGTCTCTGTCTTGTGCCATTCCTTTATTATTTGCACTAGAAGTTATGAATGAATTGCTATTTGCCTTCAGTAAAGGAACAGATGGGAGGTGACCAGTTGGGGGTGTGTACCTGCACAGACTGACTCTAACCAATCAGTGCTGCCATTTTCAGAATGTGCAGGTACACACCCCCAACTGGTCACCTCCCCTCTGTTCCCTTACTGAAGACAAATAGCAATTCATTCATAACTTCTAGTGCAAATAATAAAGGAATAGCACAACATACAGACATAAGAATAGATGTTCCAGAATTGTTATTACATGGGGAATGCATGAAGTGATTAAAACAGGCATGTCAGGAGTGGTGAAAAGTCCTCTTTAAGGGCCCAAAACTCACCAAACAACTCAAGTCTGAACTCAGCCTTACAGGTCAATTTTAGCACCAGCTATAAAGAATCGTGCAGAGGCCCAAGATCCTACTAGAGCGCCAAAAGCGCACGCCTTTTACACCAATTCACTGATTACACATACATTTCGACAGAACCTGTTCTATTACACGCTTATACAAGCAGAGCCCCACAGACAGGTTGGAGATAGCAGTGGCAGCAGCATCAGCAGACTATAGAGTGGCACGACGACAGTGTGGCCAGGTAGCAGCAGCATGAGTAGGCCACAGAGTGGCAGAAGGACAGACCCTGGAAGTGGCAGCAGCAGTGGAAGTAGTAGTACAATTCACAGGAGGTCACAGAATGGCACAATTACCTAATTTTGACATAGCGGCAGCTAGGAGACGGTATGTGGAGTCGGCGGCGACAGCAGCATCAGGCCGGAGAGTGGCATAATGACATACCCTGGAGAGCAGACCGTAATAAAAAATTCTCGTCCTTTTGGTTAAGATCAACTGTAGTATATGTTCTTATCAGTATCGGGGCTGGTTATGCTAGCGGACGGGAACGTAAGACAGGGGAGGTGCAGTGAAGGCTCCAGCTTTGCCTCGACTGTGACAAAATGTCAGTATTGACCCAAGACGCCAAGAAAGTTCAGAGTTCCATCTTGAGATCGATCTGGCGGTCTGCAGGGAGCTGAGCTACCACCTGTGGGAGCCCCTGCGTCTCGCCTCTCGCCTCCCCCACGCTCATCGCTAAGTGTCCCGGGGGCCAGAATCGTTTACTTTTAAAAATTCGAGTGTTCAAAACAAACAGGGTTTCAGGTGTACTTGAGCTTTGAATAATGGAATAGGACTGCAGAACGTACCAAAAATTTACGAGTGACATGCTGCTGCCGAGCAGAAAAAATTCTAATCAATTTACTAGGCCAACGATTGGCACCATAACAGCAGCTGCAAGAGGCAGCAGCAGTCGAACAAATTTCAAGGCCACAGAGTGGCACCGTAACAGCAGCTGCAAGAGGCAGCAGTCAAACAAATTTCAAGGCCACAGAGTGGCACCAAAACAGCAGCTGCAAGAGGAAGCAGTCGAACAAATTTCAAGGCCACAGAGTGGCACCGTAACAGCAGCTGCAAGAGACAGCAGCAGTCAAACAAATTTCAAGGCCACAGAGTGGCACCGTAACAGCAGCTGCAAGAGGCAGCAGTCGAACAAATTTCAAGGCCACAGAGTGGCACCGTAACAGCAGCTGCAAGAGGCAGCTGCAGTCAAACAAATTTCAAGGCCACAGAGTGGCACCGTAACAGCAGCTGCAAGAGGCAGCAGTCAAACAAATTTCAAGGCCACAGAGTAACACAGTAACGGCAGCTGCAAGAGGCAGCAGCAGTCGAATACATTTGCTAGGCCACAGAATGGCACCGTAACAGCAGCTGGAAGAGTCAGCAGCAGAACAAATTTCAAGGCCACAGAGTGGCACCGTAACAGCAGCTGCAAGAGGCAGCAGCAGTCAAACAAATTTCAAGGCCACAGATTGGCACCGTAACAGCAGCTGCAAGAGTCAGCAGTCAAACAAATTTCAAGGCCACAGAGTGGCACCGTAATGGCAGCTGGAAGAGGCAGCAGCAGTCGAATACATTTGCTAGGCCACAGAGTGGCACCGTAACAGCAGCTGCAAGAGGCAGCAGAAGTCGAACAAATTTCAAGGCCACAGAGTGGCACCGTAACAGCAGCTACAAGAGGCAGCAGTCGTACAAATTTCAAGGCCAAAGAGTGGCACCGTAACAGCAGCTGCAAGAGGCAGCAGTCAAAAAAATTTCAAGGCCACAGAGTGGCACCGTAACAGCAGCTGCAAGAGGCAGCAGCAGTCGAATACATTTGCTAGGCCACAGATTGGCACCGAAACAGCAGCTGCTTCAAGAGGCATCAGCAGAACAAATTTCAAGGCCACAGAGTTGCACCGTAACAGCAGCTGCAAGAGGCAGCAGTCAAACAAATTTCAAGGCCACAGAGTGGCACCAAAACAGCAGCTGCAAGAGGAAGCAGTCGAACAAATTTCAAGGCCACAGAGTGGCACCGTAACAGCAGCTGCAAGAGACAGCAGTCGAACAAATTTCAAGGCCACAGAGTGGCACCGTAAGAGCAGCTGCAAGAGGCAGCAGTCAAACAAATTTCAAGGCCACAGAGTAACACCGTAACGGCAGCTGCAAGAGGCAGCAGCAGTCAAATACATTTGCTAGGCCACAGAGTGGCACCGTAACAGCAGCTGGAAGAGTCAGCAGCAGAACAAATTTCAAGGCCACAGAGTGGCACCGTAACAGCAGCTGCAAGAGGCAGCAGCAGTCAAACAAATTTCAAGGCCACAGAGTGGCACCATAACAGCAGCTACAAGAGGCAGCAGTCGGACAAATTTCAAGGCCACAAAGTGGCACCGTAACAGCAGCTGCAAGAGGAATCAGCTGTCGAATAAATTTGCTAGACTATAGAGTGGCACCGTAACAGCAGCTGCAAGAGGCAGCAGCAGTTGAACAAATTTCAAGTCCACAGAGTGGCAACGTAACAACAGCTACAAGAGGCAGCAGTCAAACAAATTTCAAGGCCACAGAGTGGCACCGTAACAGCAGCTGCAAGAGGCAGCAGTCGAATAAATTTCAAGGCCACAGAGTGGGAGTGGCAGCAGAAGTCGTACTAATTTTCATGAGACAGAATGGCACAGTGACATACCCTGGGAGAGTTAGCAGCAGTCATAAAAATTTAAATGCAACATACCATAGAGTGGCACAATTGCATAATTTGGTCGTAGCGGCAGCTAGGACACAGCGTGTGGAGGCAGCAGCAGCAGCATACCGTAGAGTGGCACAATTACATAATTTGGAGGTAGTGGCAGCTAGGAGATAGCGTGCGGAGGCGGCAGCAGCAGCATGAGTAAGCCACAGAGTGTCACAATCACATAATTTGGACGTAGCGGCAGCTAGGACACAGCATGTGGAGGCGGCGGCAGCAGCAGTAGCATACCATAGAGTGGCACAATGACATAATTTGGAGGTAGCGGCAACTAGAACATAGCGCGTGGAGGCGGAGACAGCAGCATGAGTAGGCCACAGAGTGGCACAAATACATAATTTGGATGTAGCGGCAGCTAGGACACAGCGTGTGGAGGCGGCAGCAGCATCATCAGGCCACAGAGTGGCATGGTGACATAGCCTGGAGGTGACAGCAGTAGCAGCATGAGGAGGCCTGATTGTTGAGGTGGCAGCAGCATCAGAAGGCTACATATTGGGTCAGTGACAGAGTGGAGAGGTGGGTGGCAATACTAGACACTGGTAAAGATGCTGGGTGGTAGAAGGAGCAGCTGGTAGATGTGTGGCATCAGGCGGTTGGCAGCATCATAAGAGTGGCTGAGGCAGGTAGCCTTAATAATACAGTCTCATTTGTTAATGTTTGGGTGACGCATCATGGCTGATCTAATCTGATGCATCAGGCGTTGGTGGGTGGAAATCCTGACTGATCCACGCCTGATTCATCTTGACAAAGGTGAGTCTTTCCACATTTTTGAAGGACAGGCGAGTTCTCCTTGGGGTAACTATGGCCCCCGCCGCACTGAACACCCGCTCTGATGCCACACTACTAGCCGGGCAGGACAGCTTCTGCAGTGCAAACTCGGCCAGTTGCGGCCACAAATCCAGTTTGGCTGGCCAGTAGTCCAGCGGATCTTCAATGTGCGGTGGCAGGGTGCTGTCCAAGTAGGCCACCACCTGCTGGTTCAGGGTCTGATCCTGGTCTACCTGCTGCTGC
The DNA here is from genome assembly GCA_900303285.1 of Rhinella marina. Taxonomy (NCBI): domain Eukaryota; kingdom Metazoa; phylum Chordata; class Amphibia; order Anura; family Bufonidae; genus Rhinella; species Rhinella marina. The sequence goes on from ONZH01003404.1 coordinate 22,775, forward strand.
TGGTGAGTACTGTCCGCACTTGGCGGGTGAAGAAAGCTGCTCATCAGCGACTCCAGACTCAAGTTGCTGCTGATGGAGCTGGTACTGCTCCTAACCCCCGACCCCCCCACAGCAACCGTGGCAGTGGTACGTGAGCGCTGAGGGACCCTCCGGGCAGACTTGTGAGAGGTTGGATGATGACGCAGATAGGCAGCAGCCAACTGACTACATAGGATGTCTCTATAATACTTCAGTTTGTCCTCCCTCTCAGCATGTGAAAAAAGGCTCCCATTTTAGACTGGTAGCGAAGGTACAAGAGGGTGGAGAGCCAGAAGTCATCCCTCTGCCGTATGGTGAATATTCGGCTGTCACTACGTAAGCAAGTGAGCATGCATCAGGCCATTTGCGCAAGTGACTCGGAGGGACTCCCTGCCTCCAACTCCACTGTATACTGCCATGGTGTCTCTGGGTCATCTGACTCATCTTCCTCATCTCCCTCTACCTCCTCTGGCTGCTCCTGCTCCTCCTCTTCTGTCAATTGGGTAGAAAAACCACTAAATGCTTGTGCTCCAATGTCCTCCTCCTCCTCCAGTCCAGCCCCCACCGGACTCATGTGGCCGTGAGATGCAGTCTTCACGTCTCCAGTCCCCTGGCCAGAAAGATTTTGCAGCATCTGTTCCAGGACATGAAGCAGTGGAATTACGTTGTTCACATACCTCCCAAGTGTCCCTCTTTTGGAGGGACAGTCCCTCTTTTTGACCCAAATCCCTCTGTCCCTCTTTTATCCTTAAATGTCCCTCTTTTTGACCTGGAGGATTAATGCATAAATTTGCATTAATAAATTTACTAAATTGCTCCTTACTAAAGTGTCTATACCTATAAATTAGATCAGAACTTCATTATTTGGTGTAATTTGGACCTTAAAATATCTATAATCTGATGATTTCTGTGCTAATATTTATATGAACAATGAAGCGCAAGAAATAAAATTGCCGCAGGAGCTCCAGAAATTATGCTTTGGGCGGAGTTAGAAGGGTGGCCTAGTATGAAAAATACTGCCATGATGCGCGGGGCACACATTGTCCCTCTTTGCAATTTTCAAAAGTTGGGAGGTATGTGTTCATACCGTAGTCCTGGCGACTGACAAATAACGTGGCCTTCTCAAAGGGCCTGAGCAAGCGGCAGGTGTCACGCATGAGCTGCCACTGGCTGACATCAAAATTACACAGGGGAGTACTCCTGTCCACTTGGATCATTAAAAAATCGTTTATGGCCTTTCTCTGTTCGTACAGTCGGTCCAACATATGGAGGGTAGAATTCCAACAGGTGGAAACGTCACATATCAGCCTATGTTGGGGGATGCCATTCTGCCGCTGCAGCTCAAGGAGGGTGTGCTTGGCGGTGTAGGATTGGCTGAAGTGCATGCAAAGTTTCCTGGCCATTTTTAGAATGTTTTGCGGTTGGGTATAAGACTTGAGGAACCGTTTGACAACCAGATTAAATACGTGTGCCATGCAGTGCGCATGGCTCAGCCCTCCTTGGCGCAGCGTGGACACCATGTTCTTTCCGTTATCTGTCACCATGGTTCCGATTTTTAGTTGTCGCGGAGAAAGCCAGCAATCGATTTCTTCTTTCATGACGCGGAGCAGTTACTCCCCTGTGTGACTTTGTTCGCCCAGGCAAACCAGACGTAGAACTGTGTGACACCGCCGTGCCCTGCACATGTGGTATGCTGGAGGAGCACTATGACTTGGCCCTGCAGTGGAGGCTGAGGTGGTGGAGAAGGAGCCAGACATTAGCGCAGGATCAGCAGTTTGACAACGTGGAGGAGAATGTGGCGTCACCTGTTCAAGTTGCTCGTGTGGCTGGGCAGGAAGCACATTGACCCAGTGGGCCATAAAGGACATGTACTGGCCTTGACCGTAGTTACAACTCCACACGTCGGCACTGCCGTGCACTATGGCAGACACCAACAGGCTCAAGGACTGGGCCACCTTCTCTTCTACATATTTGTGCAGGGCTGGGACTGACATTTTGGCAAAGAAATGACGGCTTGGGACTCTCCACCTCGGCTTGGCACAAGCCATCAGTTCTCTGAACGGTGCAGAGTCCACCAGTTAAAAAGGGAGGGACTGTAGCACGAGCATCTTGGACAGGAGCATGGTCAGCTTCTGCGCTGTAGGATGGCTTGACGTGTACTGATGTCTCTTTGCAATCGCCTTGGTGAACGACTGCTGCCATAATGAGTGGCGAGGAATAAGAGGAGGAGAAGCAGGAGCATCTGGAGCAGTAGATAATGACAGACAGCCTTGACTGCCTGAAATGGGATGCATGCCACTGGGTGATACTGCTGTTGCTGCTGCTGACTGGACCGCCACATCTGAGCCACGGTTCTCCCAGGCCACTTTGTGGTGATGCTGCATATGGTGACGCAGGGCCGTGATGCCAACATTAGCACCCTGGCTACGCTTCACTTTCTGACCACAGATTCTACATATAGCCAAGTTAACCTCTTCAGGCGTCTTAACAAAAAAATTCCACACCGCCGAGCAGGCAATTTTACCACCAACACTCCGCACTGACTGAGTGGTACCTCCGCTGCCTGGCTGAGCCCCTGCGCCGCTCTTTTCAAGGCCGGAAAGCACCTGAGAAGAGTTCTGTCTACCCCGTGCCCTTTGGGCTCCCGACCTCGCACTGCTGCCACTCCCCTGAGTAACAGCCACACTACCGACTTGCTGCCTGACGCGCAAGCTGTCAGTCTCGTCTGCAGATAATGATGATGAAGCCCTTGCTTCACCCGGCTCCCAAGTGCGATCGGCTACATCATCATCAACTACAGTTTGCATGTCGCTAATGTCCTCCTGAACTGTCTCGGTGTACAAAGCCTGACCGCTCTCAACATCACCTTCCACTACACTCTCCTCATCAGTACTTGACCGCCTACTGGAAGGAGCGAATTTGTACCCCACCTCTTTGCTTCCAAGTACCTGCTGACTGTCCTCAAGAAGTTCGTCCTCGCTGTATAGTGGCGCAGAGCCCATAGCATATAGTACTTCTCTGGCTGAGGGAACCTCATCAGAGGCAGGTTGAGGACAGGTGAGGGCACTGGAGCTACTCCAGGCCCATGCCAACTAAGGGTTGTATCTGACGAACCCACCGACTCTTGGCTGGGGGTTTCAGATGTCATCTGGGAGGAAGTGGATGACCGAGTCAACCATTCAAGAACATCTGGGTTGGTGGTCAACACACGACCACTAGATGACACCGGTAGCTGTGGCCTCGCCGAGTGACCCCTAGTGCCACGTTCCCTTCCTCTGCTGAGACCTGTGCCTATTCCAGAAACATTTGTGCCACTGCCCTTCCCCTGTGAAGGGCCTGTCACCCCTATGTCTGACATACTGTTTGATAAAAAATTTAAAATAAAAGGAAATTAAGAATCCCCCCAAAAAATATACTTTGCTCACTGCCTTGTACAACTGCTTAACTATTTCTTTCAGAAAAACCATCACCCACAGAGTGGGTTAACAATGGGTTGCTGAACTGCAGTACAATGGGTTACTGCACAGCACTATACACTATATGCCGATTTTCTTTTTCTATGGCGACTGACGCTGCAAATAGTTATTTAAAATGAACAACCCCACAAACACAAATTCAATGTGTTTTTGGCAAGTCAACTTCACTGACTACGTTAGCACAACATCACGCTTTTCTGTTTGGATGGCGAATAACGCCGCAAATAGTTATTTAAAACTAACAACCCCACAAACACGGATTCACAGTTTTTTTGGCAAGTCAACTTCACTGACTACGTTAGCACAATATCACGCTTTTCTGTTTGGATGGCGAATAACGCCGCAAATAGTTATTTAAAACTAACAACCCCATAAACACGGATTCACTGTATTTTTGGCAAGTCAGCTTCACTGACTACGTTAGCACAATATCACACTTTTCTGTTTGGATGGCGAATAACGCCGCAAATAGTTATTTAAAATGAACAACCCCACTAACACGGATTCACTGTTTTTTTGGCAAGTCAACTTCACTGACTACGTTAGCACAATATTACGCTTTTCTGTTTGGATGGCGAATGACGCCGCAAATACTTATTTAAAATGAACAAACCCACAAACACGGAATCACAGTTTTTTTGGCAATTCAACTACACTGAAGAATTTAGCACTATATGGCGCTTGTCTATTTGTATGCCGAATAACGCCGCAACTATTTCTTTCACATTTACAAGCTGCCAATCACGGATTATATATGTTTTTCCCCAAACACAACCGAAAAAGATATATATTTTTTTAATGTTTTATTATTATTATTATTATTATTATTATTATTATTTTATTCTTTTTTTTTTATTATTTTTTTTAATGTACCCCAAACAAGGCTCTGACCCTCTTACTGCACTGCAAAAAGCAACACTAGTGGTGCTTCTTTGAATAAAGCACCCCAAAACAGACTTTAGAACAGAGTGCAGTGCTGTATAACAGGCTAACCCCTATGCCCACTCACTGCTGCTCAGTGTACCAGAATAGCGATTTCACTGCCTGATTTTCTGTCTAGAAATCGTCCCTCTTCTATCCCTGAAATTCAGATTATCTATCCCTGATCTCCTCATTTATTTTTCTTTAGTTTTTCTTTCAATTGCCCTATCTCTCCTGACGTCTGTCTCTGGTCTAAAATCAATAGCAAATGGTGGATTCCAGCGCTGCAGAGCTATTTATAGGTCTGTGACATCACAGGACCTGGCTGGCTGCTAATTGGCTACATGTCTGCATGTGATCGCATTGTGGGTGTTTACTTCTTTGTCCCAGAAATCCTTCCCCCATGTCATGCCATGTGCTTGCGGCCATTTTAGGAAAAAAAAAAAAAAGATTTGTTACTACGAATCGCCATGAAATTCGCTTTCGTTGCGAATCGAATTTTCCGTGAAATTCGTAATGAATTCCACTTTGTCAGCTTTGATTCGCTCATCTCTAACAGTCACCTATGAAAGTCTAAGACCTTTACCGATCCCCTTCAGCTTGCTTCTCTATGCTATAAACAAGCTAGTTGCAAGCTAGAAAGTAATGGCATCCACCATGTTCAAATGATGGAAAATATAATGAAAAATGCAACAAAAAAGTAGAAACTTTCCTGCCTCAACCAATTGAATCTTCCATAAAGACCAATGTATTTTTGAAAATATATGTGATCTGCTGCACTTTGGTTTTAATAGTGAACATTAATGAGCTCTGCGATAAGAACAAGATGGAAAAAAGTCTCTCCTGTTGAATCCTCGTCTACTCTGCAATCAGTTTAGGGAAATGTTATTACTTAATGACTAATCACCAGCTGTCTCTTTCACTGGCACCAGAATGCTGTGAAATTGAATACTGTGTAGAATTAATTAATGGAATTAGGATTCCTCAGTCTACAAATCACACCACGGTGTAAACACGTATATTTTTTCGCAATGTTAGGCATTTGCAAGATCAAAGTACATTTACCTGCCAAACAGCTTAAGTGCTCACAATGAACATTTGTCAAAAGGAAATGCACCTATTTTCTTCAACTGCTCATTAACAGCTTAGTGTTATCAGCGAGGGGTACTTTAATAAATCTCAGCTAAATTAGAGAATTTAACATGACATCACTTAATACAAAATTTTGATGAAGGCAGGTGAGTGGGAAGGAAATGAAGAGCTGCCGTGAATTTGGTGAAATGTGAAAGGCAGAGACTTGTGGTTTGAAATGGCTCTTTACCTTTAGGCTATGTGCATATGTGATTTAAGTGATATGAACATGTATAAACAAACCATGTATGGTGGCCAAGCTGAAGGCAGACATTTAAACGGTTAGCTGCGTTGCCTGATGCGACTTCTCCCCATTCTCGCCAGGTGTAAAATCATGGGCACTGCATGGGCAGGGAAGGCGCTGGGCTGGCAGACCCATCTCATTCATCATTTTCTATGCTTGTTTTAGGCAAATAAAGTGGTCTAAATGTAAGACAGCAAGAAATCTGGCTTACATTTAGAACTGGTGCTGGATGCGCCAAAGTTATGGAGAAACCGGCGCCTCTTCATAACTTTGGTAAAACCTCTGCCAGCTATGGGGCTTTATTAAGACCGGCGTCTAAAACACCGGTCTTAAAGGAGTTTTCCAGGTTCAAAGCTCAACCTAGGCAGCCTCCCTGATGTTAGCATTGCAGAATTTTACACTCCGATACTCTCCCTTGACCTGCAAAGAGCTTTTTTTTATTTACAATAACACACTGCTGGGCGGAGGCTTCCACCCAGCAGTGTGTTCTGATGGGCAGGCTTTAGAACTGCCCTAGCCGTTTTACAGGCCAGGGCAGCGCTAAAGCGCGCCCCTTAGTGCCGGTGACATCATCGGGCTCACTGCAGGTTGGAAGCCTCCACCTGGCAGCCCTAAGGAGAGCTTGGTACCTCACTGGATCTCCTGAAAATGCCTTTTCCCTGTGGGATTCAGCGTGAAATGTTCCGATGCTAACATCTGGGGGGCTGTGAAAATATGGGTATGTCCGGGTCCAGCTCTGAACCTGGACAACCCCTTTAATAAATGTGCCCCTCAATTTTTTTTCTACTTCACCCTTTCAACCCAAAAAACCATTAAACCATTAAATTGGAGTCTTTTGGATGAAATTATGACTCCATAGATTTCTATGACTATCATATCATGCCTCTGTACAACTGAAAGCTTCTCCAAGGCCATGTGTATGAGGCCTCTTAGGCATAAGAACAAAAAAAATAAAAATCCTAGCAATCATTAATAAAGAAAGCAAAATACAGTATGTTTCTTTTGGTTGGTTACAATAAAATGTTTTTCAATAAACATAGTAGAAATATATAGAGCTGACTTGTATCCATTGAGCAACCATATTTCTAATCCACAGAGCAGATCTTTTGGAGATTTTTACACTATTTGCTTGATATGCAGCCTTAACAATATCAATAAATTCATATTATTTTGCGACAGCTCAAAGACCTGAACTAAACCATTGCATTTTGGGACTATAAGTGGTCCATCTCTGCATAGTATAAAAAATTAACATATAGCATATACGAATAGATCTGAACAGTGCAGTTTTTTGTTGGTTTTTTTTTGTGTTTTTTTTAGTTCTTTTGGAGTTGCTTTGCCTGAGCATATTAATAACACTATAAATATAGGGTCAGATTTAGCAGTAGTCCTATGTAAAACTACAGATATCGCAATACGTTTAGGTATATGACAGACTACAACAGTTCCATAAACTCAGCTTTGCTGCATTTCTCCTACTCTACAGTACATGTATCTGTATAATGAATACATCTTAATGAGACACAAATCATTACATGTGCAGGCTATGCTTGACTACAATAACTTGTGAAGAAAGGCCTAGGGTAGTCATTATGATATATGCATTTATAGGCTGAGATCTATTTTGATGATGCCATAAAGAAAAGCAACACTAAAGATTAAAAAAAAAAAGCTGTCCTCACACATTTTTTTTTTTTGGAGGGGATTGAATATCATTGTGTTTTGTACTTTTTTTTTCTAGGTTTTAATAGATTTTGTGGTTGTTATACTCAAGCCATATTTGTACCTTCCAAATCATGCTTTTATATTTTCTCCATATTTATCTTATTATAAATATAACATTTTGCATTGATTTTCAGAATGATAGTGGAGAGTGTTTAGAGAAGCGAAGCATTTGAAGTGGAAAACGGTCCAGTTTAGGAAAACTTTGATTCGCAACTAAGCCGAATTTCCTAGTGCTTCGTGGTAACATTTCAGTTTTTCCTAAAATGGCAGCTGCACGTGTTACAACGTGAAAGTAAGTCTGAAAATCTGTTTAAGAAATGGTGTTCCACGGGCAGTTTGTATAAGTCCGGCTAAATCAGCCCATGTTGCTTTGTACGTGTCAAAGAATGTAAAGATTTTTCTATAAAATCCAGAAGGGTCTTTCATGGGGTCTGGAAGTGATCCTGCAATTACAATCTGTTCAGATGGGGACCGCGGTCTATACCATCTGGACTGGGAAATCTCCCCCTTTGGCCCTACAGTTTCTTGTACTACAACTGGGAATATCCCTTTTGGCCCTTCTGGTTCTGCAGGGAATGGATAAAAGGTAGTTCCCTCACTGGATGTACTTTCTATAGGGAAGTTTTCTCGATATGCTGCTGCTGATGACATACTTTCAATGGCCTCAAGGGCAGGTTGCATAATACACTTTACACACTCAGAAGTGTTTATTAATGTTGCTCCTCCACATCTCTCGCAAACACCCTGCAAGGTCATAGGCTTTTCCATAGGGGTTTTAGCCCTTCCCTGAACCTGAGTTTGGTGGGGCGCTATAGGTTTACTTATATATGGTGGAGGATCAGGTGATCCAGTAAATGACATGGAAACACCATCTTTTGGCACTTTTATAATCTTAGACATTTGTGGCACAGGGGTCACTGGGGATTCAAATGAACTACAAGTTGGCAATGCTGCTGCCTCTTCTTTTTCACTGTGTGACATAGGAACCATGGGTGCAGTTGGCATCAGTCTCAATGCAGCTATTCTAGCAGCTGTGTGTTCCTCCTCTTCTTCAAACTCATAGTAATAAATATTTTCTTTGCCGTTTTCTCTTTCTCTCCACATAACCTTTGTTTCTCATCTTTTCACATGTTTCAATCCACTTTTCTACCTGCTTTTGCATCTTATTTCTTTCAATCCAGACTCTTTTTTTGTCTTTGAAACTCTTTCCATCTCTCCAGGTCTAAACAGCCATCCTTAGGCATGCCTGCTTTCTTGAATATTCTGCTTACATCTCTCAATGCCCTTCCTACACACTGTCTCTCTATGATATCCACTGCAGTCACCTCCCTCCCTGAGGGGCACCCCTTTTTCAGAGCTTTTGACTGTCTGATCCGCATTGGAAAAGAGTAACCTTAACCCTTCTCCCACCACACACGAATACCCTGATTCGCCTCACCACCTGCTCACATCAAACAGTTCTTGCAGGCTCATCGGTCTGCTCCTATCAGACAGTTCTTGCAGACCGATCCTCCCAGTCACCACCTGCTCACATCAAACAGTTCTTGCAGGCTCATTGGTCTGCTCCTATCAGACAGTTCTTGCAGACCGATCCTCCCAGTCCCGGACTGGGCTTCCAACTCTGCTCACATCAAACAGTTCTTGCAGAGATTGGGTTGGTGTTGGGTATCTGCAGATATCACAAAGAGATGGCACTATACTGACTCACTCACTGACTATACGATGTAGCCTCAGACACTCTGTTCCTCAAATCTTTTCCTCACTTCCTAGTTCCTTCCACTAAACTCTGGACCTTTGCACTCTTGCCTCCCGTTCTGTCTTTTCTAACTTATGCAAAATCTTTGAACACACAGTCCTGGACTTCTCTTTAAGCCACAGTTCCTTGTAATGTAATGTATACCTTGGTACACAGTATCTCTTTCTCTACTACTTACACTTTCAGGCCACACAGCAACACAACATGGTTTATATCCTTCACTCCCAACTTCAAAGGTAACACTTAACACTGTCTCTCCAGCTTTCATTTACCTTTCCTTTGAAAATGTTGAAATACAAACACCCTACTAGAGATGAGCGAACATGCTCGTCCGAGCTTGATGCTCATTCGAGCATTAGGGTATTCGCATATGCTCGCTACTCGGATGAGCATATCGCGATCCTCGAGGAAATGGCAACTTCCTCTTCCTGCATGTTAGCCACCTTTTTTCAGCCAATCAACATGCAGGAGAGTCTTTTGTACCTCCTAGCATCACGTGGGGCCCCTACAAGTCGATAGCAGGGATTGGCTGGCCAGATGAGATGACCTGGGAATATAAGAATCTGGTCCCGCGCTGCTCGCGTCATACGCTGTCTTCATGAGATTAGGGATAGAGCTGCTGTCTGTCAGGGAGAGTGTTAGTGCCTGAATTTAGATGTTGGTTAGGCAGGAATCACCCACAAAGAACCCAACAGCCCTTCTAAGGGCTACAAGCACCTTTTTTTTGGTCTCCTCCTGGCTACTGGCTGGGACTTGGCTGCACACTGTACACATAGCCGGAGTGCAGAAAATATACGTTTTTCCTCTCAGTTATATATTATACAGTGCAGTGAAAATTTCTGTTGTGTGCTGCACACTAGCCGGAGTGTAGAAAATATAAGTTTTTCCTCTCAGTTATATATTATACAGTGCAGTGAAAAATTCTGTCGTGTGCTGCACACTAGCCGGAGTGTAGAAAATATACGTTTTTCCTCTCAGTTATATGTTATACAGTGCAGTGAAAAATTGAGTGGTTTGCGGTGCAATAGCCACGTCTAAAGACTACGTTTTTACTCTCAGTCATATGTACTACAGTGCAGTGCGAAATTCTGTTGTGTGCTGCACACTAGCCGGAGTGTAGAAAATATAAGTTTTTCCTCTCAGTTATATATTATACAGTGCAGTGAAAAATTCTGTCGTGTGCTGCACACTAGCCGGAATGTAGAAAATATAAGTTTTTCCTCTCAGTTATATATTATACAGTGCAGTGAAAAATTGAGTGGTTTGCGGTGCAATAGCCGCCGTCTAAAGACAACGTTTTTCCTCTCAGTCATATATACTGCAGTGCATTGCGAAATTGTGTTGTGTGCTGCACACTAGTCGGAGTGTAGAAAATATAAGTTTTTCCTCTCAGTTATATGTTATACAGTGCAGTGAAAATTGAGTGGTTTGCGGTGCAATAGCCGCCGTCTAAAGACTACGCTTTTCCTCTCAGTCATATACACTATAGTGCAGTGTGAAATTGTGTCGTGTGCTACACACTAGCCGGAGTGTAGAAAGTATAAGTTTTTCCTCTAAGTTATATATCATACATTGCAGTGAAAAATTGAGTGGTTTGCGGTACAATAGCCGCCGTCTAAAGACTATGTTTTTTCTCTCAGTTATATATCATACAGTGCAGTGAACATACAAAATGTTGAACCCAAAGGCTAAGGGTCGAGGACGAGGGCGTGAACGTGGGCGTTCAAGTAGTGTAGGGGGCAGAGGCCGTGGTCCTGGGCAGGTTGACACAGTACATGTTGATGAGAGAGCAGTGGAACGCCGCAGAGTTTCGCTCCCTAGCTTCATCTCGCAACTTACTGGTTCACGTGGTACACCACTATTGAAACCACAACAGTGCGAACAGGTGATGACGTGGATAGCGGACAATGTGTCCAGTAATTTATCCACCACCCAATCTTCCACGCAGTCCACCCATGCTAGCCAAGGGAGTAGATCTCTGTCTCCTCCAGCTCAACCTCCTTCCCCCCAGCCTGCCCCCCCTACTGAAAGTATGGATTCAGATCAGGCATAATCACAGGAACTCTTTTCAGGACCCTACCGAGAGACACAAACCACTGCTCAACAGCAACCTGAGCAGTTGCTCTGTCCCGATGCCCAAAATTTAGAACTTTCACAGTCTGTGGGTGATGAGAGTGTGGACTTAGTGCAAGTAGTGTGTGAAGAGGTGTCGGATGATGATGATGCTGATGATGAGACACGGTTGTCAGACAGTGACGTTGTTGTCAAGGCAGTAAGTCCGAGGGGGGAGCAGAGTGAGGAATCGGAGGAAGAGATGGTAGATGATAAGGTGACTGACCCGAACTGGGTTGGTAATCCAACTCAAGACAGTGCTTCTAAGGTGAGGCAAGTGCAGCACCAGAACAGGTTGGAAGAGGCAGTGAGGTGGCCAGAGGGAGAAGCAGGGCCAGAGCAGGTAGATCAGCAACTGTTTCATGGAGTCAAGCTCCCGTGCCGAGGCCTAGATGTTTGCAAGTCTGGAGGTTTTTTAAAGAAAGTGAGGACGACGGACTGTGGTGTGCAACCTGTGCCACACCAGGATCAGCAGGGGAGCCACCACTACCAGCCTAACCACTACCAGCATGCACATGCATATGAGTGCTAAACACCAGACTCAGTGAAACCAAGGCCGTTCACCTCCTGCGGGTCACACTACTGCCCCTTCCGCTGTGTCACATGCTGGCTCGGCGAGTCAACCCCCCGCCCAGGACGCCGGCACGAGCGCCTCCCACCCTAAAATCACCCCTTCACCTCCACGATCCTCTACAACCTCCACCAATTGTCCCAGCGCAACGTTCAGCTGTCTTTGCAGCAGACATTTGAGCGCAAGCGCAAATACAATTCCAGCCATCCACATGCACAAGCCCTAAACGTCCACATCTCCAAATTGTTGAGCCTGGAGATGCTGCCCTATAGACTGGTAGAGACTGAGGCTTTCTGTAACCTGATGGCAGTGGCTGTCCCTCGGTACTTGGTCCCCAGCCGCCACTATTTTTCCCGATGTGCTGTCCCAGCCCTACACCAGCACGTGTCAGAGAACATCATCCGTGCCCTGACCAACGCGGTTAGTGATAAGGTCCACCTAACCATGGACATGTGGACAAGTGCTGCCGGGCAGGGACACTATATCTCCCTGACGGCACATTGGGTTAACTTGGTGGAGGCTGGGACCGAGTCTGACCCTGGGGCCGCTCATGTACTGCCCACACCGAGGATTGCGGGGCCTACCTCGGTCACGGTTTCTCAGATGTACTATGCCTCTTCCTACAACCCCTCCTCCTCCTCCTAATTACCATCCGTGGGCACGGCGCCTTCAGTCGGTAGCTCTACGCGCAGCAGCAGTTCCGTGGGTAAGCGCCAGCAGGCGATGCTCAAACTGCTGAGCTTAGGTGACAAAAGGCACTCCGCCAAAGAGCTGTCACAGGGCATCACGGCGCAGACCGATCTGTGGCTGGCACCGCTGAACCTCAAGCCAGGCATGGTTGTGTGTGACAACGGGCATAACCTGGTGGCGGCTCTGCAACTCGGCAGACTGACACATGTGCCATGCCTGGCCCACGTGTTCAATCTCATAGTTCAGCTGTTCCTCAAGACATACCCAATTTGTCAGATTTGCTCACCAAGGTGCGCCGCTGATGCTGCCACTCTCAGGGCAGCGCAGCGGCGCCTACAACTGCCAGCTCACCGACTGTTGTGCGACTTGCCCACGAGATGGAATTCGACATTAAGCATGTTATCCAGAGTTTACCAGCAGCGCAGAGCGATTGTAGACTGCCAGATGTCAACTTCCACCAGAACTGGTAGTCAGGTCACTCAGATTCCTCAAGTCTACAATGAGGAGTGGACGTGGATGTCTGATATCTGCCAGGTGTTGAGCAACTTTGAGGAGTCAACACAGATGGTCAGCGGCGATGCCGCCAATATCAGCCTCACCCTCCTGCTGCTTTGCCTGTTGAAAAACTCACTGCTCAGCATAAAGTCAAAAGCTCTGCGCTTGTCACAGGAGATAAGGGAAGAAGATATGTTGCTTGATAGCCAGAGCACCCTCCGGTCTGTTTCTCAGCGCGTATTGGAGGAGGGGGATGAGGATGAGGAGGAGGAGAATGTTGGCGACACAGAAGAGGGTACCAATGCTCAGTCCATCTTAACTCTTGAGCATGTATGGGCTGAAGAGGAAGAGTTGGAGGAGGAGGAAATGGACAGTCAGGCCAGTGAGGAGAGGGAATTCTTGCGTGTTGGGACTCTGGCGCACATGGCAGACTAAATGTTAGGCTTCCTATCCCGTGACCAGGGGCGGTTTTGGGCACCACGCATCCTATGCATTTGCATAGGGCCCCCGACGTCCAAGGGGGCCCCCACGCTCCGCTCTTGTGCCGGTGCCCAAGACCGCCCGCCCAGCCGTCACTGCATTTGTCCGCTGCGGCCCGCAGACCGGCCTCACTGCGGCTGCGCGCACCGCACCCGCTCACTCTCAAGTCCAGAAGTAGCAGGAAGCTTGCGCAGCCGCAGAGAGGCCAGTCCGCACAGCAGAACACAAACTCTGTGGCTGCGTGTCAGTGTCCCAGGCTCCAGCACGTGTCCCAGCCCAGCCAATAGAGAGCTGGGAGTCTGGGACACGCAATAGGTTGTGGGCAACCTTCACCCCCACCCTCCAGTGAGTGATGGTCAGCAGCACGTGCCCCAGCTCAGCCAATAAAGAGCTGGGACGTGCTGCTGATGTAATTTTAGTAATTTAGTTCATTGTTTAACAGTGAGCTAATTGTTAATTGTTTGACAGTATTTTATTGTTAAAAAAGTCTTTGATGTGTGAGGGGCGTGTCATTGGGGGGGGCGTGTCATCAGAAGGCGTGTCATCAGGGGCGTGACGCGTCATTGGGGGGGGCCCCGGACATAACTTCGTTTAGGGCCTGTTGAGGGGTTAATAGTGAGCAAGTCTGTCTATCTGTATGTATGTATCTTTCTCTCTCTTTTCCACATGCTGGCCAGCAAACCTTTGTCTCTGCCCACTATCATTTCCACAGACAAACTAGCTTAGTATTCCCCACCAACACACAAAGCATTACCAGCTACTTACCTGCAGGAGACTAAACCTGAGGAGAGGGTGTGCTGGGTTTATATAGGGTGCTGCTAATTATTGCCAGGTGAGGCAAAGCTGCAGCCAAACCTAGTGGGTTTATGTTCTTATGTTATGTTTGGTATAATTTGGTAAAATGTATATAGATTGTAAGCTCCTTTTTATTTCAAAAGGAGACAGTTAGAATGCTTTGTGTTTTATGTAGTTTAATGTATGATTTATGTGCAATATTTCTGTTTTAAACCAAATGCATGTTCCTTTAAGACTGATGGATTCTGGGAACTGGTAAATTGTATATAAGTGCACTTGTATATAGGTGGAGGGATCTTCAGTTCAGACTGGATGATCTGAGAGCTGGGGTGCTACTTGATCCTAAGGTAGCTGTGACTTAACCCCTTATTCTCCTGAACTTTGTTTTTGTTAATTTGTTTTGTTTTTGCTCAAAAATAAACCTGAGCTTATTTTGCCAAGACCTGAGTGAGGACTGTTTCTAACGGCAACGACTCCCACACCCCAACATATGGTGTCAGAAGTGGGATTGCCGTCTGTACTGGACTAATAAGTACAGTGGTCCACTCAGTACATGGCCGGAAGAGGTCACACCCGGAGATTTATAACAACTTCTTCTCCAAGGCGATCTCAGCGAACTAAGGGATCTACACAACCATCCAGACCTGCCAAAAGACGCCAACCAGCACTCCTTAAATCCAAAATGGAAGGCACCCAGACTGAGTTATCTGAAGCCATAATTCCAGAGGAGGGCGCTGCAGCTGGGAGCAGTACAGATCCACCGGTGAGTGCAACTACTCCTAAAAACGTAGAGGAACTCCTTGTATGGTTGGTTCACCGCCAAGAATTAAGTGACCAGCGTAGAAAAGAGGAGGAAAAGTACGCTTATGAACGTGAGCAATGGAGGAGAGAAAAAGAGGAGGAGCAACGTAAAATTGAGTTGCGGCAACAAGAACAGGAAAGAGCACGGAGAGATGAACAGTTCTTACAGGTGCTGCAAGCTATGCAGCTCAATATACCTCCTGCTACAAGTTTAAAGCTTACTAAGCTATCAGAGACTGATGATATAGAGTCATATCTTAAAGTGTTTGAAAAAGTGGCTCAAGCAAATAAGTGGCCTGAAGATCAGTGGGTCCTTCATCTTGCACCATTCCTCACCAGCAAAGCTCTGCAGGCATATAGCCAAATGCGCACTGAGGATGCAGAAAAGTACCAAAAAGTTAAAGCTGCAATTCTGAGACGCTACAATATACATGCAGAGACATTTCGCCAAAAATTCCGGACCTACAGATACCAGGACAGGGAAGGACCAAGAGAGGCCTACACCCAGCTGACTGAACTGTGCACCAAGTGGATTGCTTCTGAGGGCAAGACTGTTCAACAGGTGATGGAGACTATCATTCTTGAACAATTCTTGGATGTCTTGCCTGCACCTATGCAAATCTGGGTCAAGGAACATCAGCCTGATGATGGTGAGCAAGCAGTGACACTTGCTGAAAATTTTTTGCTTGCAAGAAAAGGACTGATCCAGAAAGCAAGTGTGGTAAGACCTGTTCCTTTTACTACTGTTACTGATAAGCAAAGGGCTGAGACTGTGAAGTATAAAGGCCAGCATAAGGAACTTACTTGTTTTTCCTGTGGTAAAGCTGGACATTATGCTAAGGACTGTGTCAGTGCAACCAGTAAAAAGGTAAAAGGATCTGCAAATTGTGCTGGACTTGTGAAGGACTTTTTGCAGCCTGTTACTGTTAACTCCCACATGGTGACTGCCTTGATTGATACTGGGAGTCAGCAGTCTCTTATCAGATCAGACTTGGTGGACCCTGCCAATATAGCAGGTCATTTGCTATTGACATGTGTGCATGGTGATCAGAAGGTGTACCCTAAGGCTATTATACCTGTGCAAGTAGATGATATCCAAATGTCATTGGAAATGGGGGTAGTACCTAAGCTGCCATATCCTGTAGTCTTGGGTCAAGACATACCTGAGTTCTGTACTATGATCAAAAATGGCAGTTTGATTTCTGCAGTTACAACTAGGTCACAAGCTAAAAAACTGTCTAATGTACAATCATTAGGTGACATATTTCCATTTGATGGTGATATACTCCATGGTAATGGTAAAAGTCATCTTTCTAAGAAAGAAAAGCGACTTGCCCGTGAAAAATGGCGGTCTGAACATTGTCTCTTAGAAAAAGGACCTGGTCATTCTCTAAAGTGGGAGGATATGTCTGTTAAACAGAGACAAGATCACACCCTTGCCGTACAGTTCTCTCAGGTGAAAGATAACACAGAGGAACCTAAGCAGTATCCCTATTACACACTAAAAAATGATCTCCTGTATAGGGTTTGCCAGCACCCCCAGACAGAAGAGCAAGTGTGGCAAATCGTGGTACCCTCTGAGTACAGAGAGTCAATTATGAATATTGCTCACAGTATTCCACTCTCTGGACATCTGGGTAGGAATAAAACTCTGTCAAGAATACTGAACCGGTTCTTTTGGCCTAAAATACATGCAGATGTGGCAAATTTTTGTGAATCATGTCCAGAATGTCAATATATTGCTCCAGGTGACAAAAAATGTAAATTGCTTCCCATCCCTGTGGTTGATACCCCTTTTGAAAGGATAGCTTTGGATATCATTGGTCCTCTTGAAAAAAGTAAACAAGGTAACCAATATATTCTTGTTATAAGTGACTATATGACCCGGTATCCAGAGGCTATCCCTTTAAGAACTATCACTACAAAAAGAATTGCAGAGGAACTGATTAAGTTCTTTAGTCGGATGGGTATTCCTCATACAATTCTCACAGACCAAGGTTCAAACTTTCAGTCCAGTTTAATGAAGCAAATCCATCAGCTTCTTGGTATTGAGGCTGTAAGGACCACTCCTTATCATCCCCAAACTGATGGCTTGGTGGAACGCTTCAACCAAACTCTTAAAAAAATGCTGTGTAAATTTGTGGTACAGTATCCAAAGCAATGGGATCAACTGCTTCCCTATGTGTTATTTGCATACAGGGAGGTTCCACAAGCAGCCACTGGCTTCTCTCCATTTGAGTTGCTCTATGGGAGAAGACCGAGAGGACCACTGGATGTGATAAAGGAATGCTGGGAAAAGCCTAGCGCAAACCAAAAAAACCTGGTGGATTATGTCATTTCTATGCGAGACAAACTGGCAGAGTTAGCGGATTTTGTGAAAATCAACGTTTCAGAGGCACAGTCACGCATGAAACATTGGTATGACAAATCTGCTAAGGAAAAATCTTTTTTGCCAGGTGATAAGGTTTTACTTTTACTGCCAACATCTGATAACAAACTGCTAGCAAAATGGCAGGGACCATTTGAAGTCATACGTCAAACTGGTCCTGTAGACTATGAAATTTCTATGCCAGGCAGAATTCAGGAGAAGAAAATTTTCCATGCCAATCTGCTTAAAAAATGGGTTGATAGACCAAATGTTTCCTGTACTATCCTGTCAGAATGTCACCCAAATGTAATTGAGCAGGCATACTCAGTGTTGTCCCCTAGTTCTTCACAAATCTCTGAAATTAAGAGAGGTAGGGAACTTTCTGAAAAACAAAATAAAGATGTAGATCTGTTAATTCAGAAACATGAACGCACATGTGTTACTACACCAGGTCATACGAACTTAGTCCAGCATGTGATTGACACTGGTGATGCAAAACCAATACGTCAAAAACCCTACAGAGTACCAGAAAAACTTAAACCAGTGATAGACATAGAAGTACAAAATATGTTAAAGTTAGGGGTCATTGAGCCATCTTCTAGCCCCTGGTGTTCTCCCATTGTGATCGTACCCAAGAAAAATGGAGAAATAAGATTTTGTATTGATTTTAGAAAACTCAATCAGATCTCTAAATTTGACACTTACCCTATGCCCCATATTGATGACCTGATCAATAGGTTGGGTGATGCACAATACATTTCCACATTTGATCTGACTAAGGGCTATTGGCAGATACCACTTGCAGAAGGCTCCCGTGAAAAAACTGCTTTTGCCACCCCACAAGGATTATTTCAGTTCACATGTATGCCTTTTGGGTTACATAATGCCCCCGCTACATTTCAAAGGTTAATAGATACAGTCATTAAACCACATAGCTCCTACTGTGCAGCGTATCTGGACGATGTCATTGTCTTTAGTTCTGATTGGAAGTCTCATCTGTTGCATTTAGACAATGTAATCTCTGCCATAGCAAAAGCCGGACTTACAATCAATCCCACAAAATGTACAATAGCTCAGAGAGAAACATCCTATCTTGGCTATGTTATAGGTGGTGGGAAAATTAAACCAGAAATGTCCAAAGTCACAGCAGTGAGGGATGCCCCAATCCCAAAAACAAAAAAAGAGGTGAGATCATTTTTTAGGATTGGCCGGCTATTATCGTCGATTTATTCCAAATTTTTCCAGTTTGGCAGCTCCATTAAGTGATCTTACCAAGAAGACAAAGAGGAACCTTGTTGAGTGGACACCCAAATGTGAAAATGCCTTTAATAGCTTAAAAGAGAAGCTTTGTTCTGCCCCTATATTAAGTAATCCAAACTTTTCTCTGCCATTCCTAGTCCAAGTCGATGCGTCAGAAAGAGGTATCGGGGCTGTTCTGTGCCAGCTTCAGAATGGAGAAGAACACCCAATTCTGTATATTAGTAGAAAATTGTTTCCCAGGGAGGAGAAATATTCTACTATAGAAAAAGAATGTTTAGCCATCAAGTGGGCCATAGAGTCTTTGCGTTATTATGTACTGGGAAAGGAATTTGTGTTAATCTCTGACCATCATCCTTTATTTTGGTTGAACACAATGAAAGGTGACAATGCCCGTCTGACAAGGTGGTACTTGAGCTTACAGCCATACAGATTCTCGGTCCAGTACAAACCAGGAAGTCAGCATAAGAATGCAGATCATCTATCCCGATTTGGTACCCAGGTCCAAGAGAGGTATTCTGTGGAAGGACAAGCTTCCACTTGAGCTGGGGGGTATGTTGAGGGGTTAATAGTGAGCAAGTCTGTCTATCTGTATGTATGTATCTTTCTCTCTCTTTTCCACATGCTGGCCAGCAAACCTTTGTCTCTGCCCACTATCATTTCCACAGACAAACTAGCTTAGTATTCCCCACCAACACACAAAGCATTACCAGCTACTTACCTGCAGGAGACTAAACCTGAGGAGAGGGTGTGCTGGGTTTATATAGGGTGCTGCTAATTATTGCCAGGTGAGGCAAAGCTGCAGCCAAACCTAGTGGGTTTATGTTCTTATGTTATGTTTGGTATAATTTGGTAAAATGTATATAGATTGTAAGCTCCTTTTTATTTCAAAAGGAGACAGTTAGAATGCTTTGTGTTTTATGTAGTTTAATGTATGATTTATGTGCAATATTTCTGTTTTAAACCAAATGCATGTTCCTTTAAGACTGATGGATTCTGGGAACTGGTAAATTGTATATAAGTGCACTTGTATATAGGTGGAGGGATCTTCAGTTCAGACTGGATGATCTGAGAGCTGGGGTGCTACTTGATCCTAAGGTAGCTGTGACTTAACCCCTTATTCTCCTGAACTTTGTTTTTGTTAATTTGTTTTGTTTTTGCTCAAAAATAAACCTGAGCTTATTTTGCCAAGACCTGAGTGAGGACTGTTTCTAACGGCAACGACTCCCACACCCCAACAGGGCCCCATAAGTGCCAAGACCGCCCCTGCCCGTGACCCTCACGTTAGAAGCATTTTTTCAAACACTGATTACTGGGTGTTCACTCTCCTTGACCCACGGTACAAGCAGAACCTTTCCACTCTCATCCCTGTAGAGGAAAGGAGTATGAGAGTGAATCAATATCAACAGGTCCTGGTGCACAAGCTGAAACAATTCTTCCCATCTGACGCCACTAGCGGCAGAGGGCGTGATTCTGTGGGCCAAGTAGCGGGGGAGAGGAGGCGAGCAGGCAGCTTGTCCAGCACTGGCAGGGGAACGCTCTCCAAGGCCTTTGCCAGTTTTATGTCACCCCAGCAAGACACTGTCACCTGTCCCCAGTCTAGGCAGAGTAGGGGGGAGCTTTACAGAAAGATGGTGAGGGAGTACCTAGCTGTCCATACCAACGTCCTGCGTGGTCACTCTGCTTCATACAACTACTGGGTTTCAAAGCTGGACACGTGGCCTGAACTGGCGCTGTACGCCTTGGAGGTGCTGGCCTGCCCTGACGCTAGCATGTTGTCAGAGCGAGAATTCAGTGCAGCTGGTGGCGTCATCACCGATAAGCGTACACGCCTGTCAACTGACAGCGCTGACAGGCTGCCGCTTATTAAAATGAAAAAAGCCTGGATTTCATCGGAATTCAAATCTCCTCCGGGGGAAAGCAGCTAAAGAATAAGATTCCTTATGTATCCGATTCCTCTCCTCTACTCCTCCTCCTTCTCTTCATTGTCAAACGCTGACCCAAAAGGGAATTTTTTAGAGGGCCAACTGGCACTCTTTTAAGACAATGTTTCCGGAGGGCCACCTACAGGCCCTCTCTTTTTCCGGAGCGTCAACTACAGACACTCTAAAACCATTTTTCAGGAGCGTCAACTACAGACACTCTAAAACAATTTTTCAGGATCGTCAACCACAGACACAAAAAATTTTTTTTCGGAGGGTCGACTTCAGACATTCCAAAAAACAAATTTTTGGGAAGCTCACCTACAGCCATTTGACTGCAATCTCAGTCGGACAAAGGAATTGGAGGTGTCACCGACATGCTGTGTCAGGCTAAATTTTTGGGTGGTTCACGTGCTACCTCAGTCTAACTTGATCACTCAATCCATACAGGGTCATGCTAAATTTTAATGTGCCTTGCCTGCTCCCGCAGTTTAACTCGGTCACTCTGTAGTCACAGCCATACAGGGCCACGATAAATTTTTATGTGCTTCGCATGCTCCCGCAGTGTAACTCGGTCACTCTGTAGTCACAGCCATACAGGGCCACGATAAATTTTTATGTGCTTCGCCTGCTCCTGCACTGTAACTCGGTCACTCTGTAGTCACAGCCATACAGGGCCACAATAAATTTTTATGTGCTTCGCCTGCTCCTGCACTGTAACTCGGTCACTCTGTAGTCACAGCCATACAGGTCCACGATAAATTTATATGTACTTCGCCTGCTCCTGCACTGTAACTCGGTCACTCTGTAGTCACAGCCATACAGGGCCTCAATAAATTTTTATGTGCTTTGCCTGCTCCTGCACTGTAACTCAGTCACTCTGTAGTCACAGCCATACAGGGCCACGATAAATTTTTATGTTCTTCGCCTGCTCCTGCACTGTAACTCGGTTACTCTGTAGTCACAGCCATACAGGGCCTCAATAAATTTTTATGTGCTTCGCCTGCTCCTGCACTGTAACTCAGTCACTCTGTAGTCACAGCCATACAGGGCCACAATAAATTTTTATGTTCTTCGCCTGCTCCTGCACTGTAACTCGGTTACTCTGTTGTCACAGCCATACAGGGTCACGCTAAATTTTTATGTGCTTCGTTTGTTCCTGCAGTGTAACTCGGTCACTCTGTAGTCACAGCCATACAAGGCCACTATAAATTTTTACGTGCTTCGCCTGCTCCTGCACTGTAAGTCGGTCACTCTGTAGTCACAGCCATACAGGGTCACGCTAAATTTTTATGTGCTTCGCTTGCTCCCGCAGTGTAACTCGGTCACTCTGTAGTCACAGCCATACAGGGCCACTATAAATTTTTATGTGCTTCACCTGCTCCTGCACTGTAAGTCGGTCACTCTGTAGTCACAGCCATACAGGGTCACGCTAAATTTTTATGTGCTTTGTCTGCTCCCGCAGTGCAACTCGGTCACTCTGTAGTCACAGCCATACAGGGCCACGATAAATTTTTATGTGCTTCACCTGCTCCTGCAGTGTAACTCGGTCACTCTGTAGT
The DNA here is from genome assembly GCA_900303285.1 of Rhinella marina. Lineage (NCBI taxonomy): Eukaryota > Metazoa > Chordata > Amphibia > Anura > Bufonidae > Rhinella > Rhinella marina. The sequence continues at coordinate 45,099 of ONZH01003404.1, forward strand.
CACAGCCATACAGGGTCACGCTAAATTTTTATGTGCTTTGTCTGCTCCCGCAGTGCAACTCGGTCACTCTGTAGTCACAGCCATACAGGGCCACGATAAATTTTTATGTGCTTCGCCTGCTCCTGCACTGTAACTCGGTCACTCTGAAGTCCACAGCCCATACAGGGCCACGATAAATTATGTGCTTCGGCCTGCTCCTGCACTGTAACTCGGTCACTCTGTAGTCACAGCCATACAGGGTCACGCTAAATTTTTATGTGCTTCGCCTGCTCCTGCACTGTAACTCGGTCACTCTGTAGTCACAGCCATACAGGGTCACGCTAAATTTTTATCTGCTTCGCCTGCTCCTGCAGTGTAACTCGGTCACTCTGTTAGTCACAGCCATACAGGGTCATTCTAAATTTTTATGTGCTTCGCCTGCTCCCTGGCAGTGTAACTCGGTCACTCTGTTAGTCACAGCCATACAGGGCCACGATAAATTTTTATGTGCTTCGCCTGCTCCTGCAGTGTAAC